>JBBIGC010000029.1:10397940-10410440 GCA_037576955.1 Lepidarchus adonis
ACAGTGGGATATGTGAACACCTCCTCCACTACAGTGGGATATGTGAACACCTCCTCCACTACAGTGGGATATGTGAACACCTCCTCCACTATAGTGGGATATGTGAACACCTCCTCCACTACAGTGGGATATGTGAACACCTCCTCCACTACAGTGGGATATGTGAACACCTCCTCCACTACAGTGGGATATGTGAATACCTCCTCCACTACAGTGGGATATGTGAACACCTCCTCCACTACAGGTGCTAATTGTGGAAAACTGTATTCCCTGATACTGTGAAACTGATTTTTTTTATACACTTATCATACCATTAAAATCTCATACCAATGCAACCCTGTTACTCACCCACTTAGCTCCAAAACTGTGGGGCAATTAACTGATTAGCTGGATCAGGTGTGTTTGGAGCATGGAAACTCCAAGGCTGGTTTGGGACCCACTGCTTTAGGAAAGTACTCCAAAGAACACCTCTATTTTTAAAAGTGCATGGACGCAATATGTCTTCTTTCTCTTTGTTCTTTGTTCATTCAGTGAAAAAAAGACTTTCTTACTCATGCTCAAAGCAGTCTAACAGCTTCATTTCTTATTCTGAGATACGCCCAGGTAGAAGAGGTGCAGTCAAGCCCTTACCTTGCTGACCTGCTGTGGCCTGTCACTTAGCGTGCCGTCACAGGACGAAACATACGTCCTCTCTTTAATAAAAGGGACCAGAGTCAGTTTGAGGAACACGCTCTTTCAGACATGGTTGGTGAATGGTTGCCTTGGCCACATCTGTACTTAATAAGGTTACCATGCAGAGAGGCGTTGGGGGGTGTGGGGGGACTGGGTGCTTTTAAGGCAAAGGATCCAAGTGGCGTGCCCACTGCTGTAGCTCAGCTTCCTCCAAGCAATTAAAACACACATCGTGCCCTGCTTTGGCTTCTGGAGGCAAGGTCCGCCACAGGAATTTGCACACAAACACTTCCTCTCCTCCTATAGTGAGGCCTGGCAGGCGGGGGAGAGGTGTGGGAGAATGGAAAGGAGGGTTGTGAGCACACTAAAATTATCAGTGGCAAAACGCTACCATGTGTTCTTCTTATGTTAGAGCTGCTAAAAGTGTTAGGAGGAGCATCACGAAACCAAGCTGCTGGATCTGTTAACTATCCTCTCTCTCATCATTTTTGCCATCTCCCCACATGCCTCCTCTTCCACGAGAGACAGTTAGAGTAATGAGAAGACTCCCTTTAGCTGAAGAATTCTCAAGGATCCTCCTGACATCTGGAGACCATCAAGAGCGGGTTCCATTCACTGCTCTTTGCAGCCGAGCAGAACTACAGCAAAATTACAGCTTTGGTCATCCAGGTCATCTTTTCCATTAGAATTTATCACTTACACAGTAGTTACAACTCTTTACAGCTGAGCTCTTCACTTGACATATTTCAGCCAAATGCACTGTTATATAACATGTCTTTAATGATACAGAATCATATTCATTCATAGCAGGGTGGTGTGTTTCTGTTCTCTCACGTATGCAAGAGCTTGAGAAAGACTGAACTGCCAGCAAAGCATTGGTCACTTTTTCCTGTCTGCTCTCTTGAGCATGATCATTTTGGGGGCACATTTCATCATACAGTGTAAGGTGTTATCGACATTAGTACTGTATGATGATATATATATATTGTGCCCCGGGGAACAGAGGTGCCTGACAGCACTAGGTGTCTGAATGATTGACCATCAGCAAATACACTTGTTCTGAGCTAACGAGCAGGTGAGATGTTATCCCAGGGGGTACATGTCCAAACCGCTGGTGGGAATATTTAGCACAGAGAAAGACACTTGGAGCCATAAATTTGAGTGATGGAGAAAATGGACAGACAACATTCATTGTTAAACAGCAGAACTGAGAAGCAACTCCATTTAATTCAGGTGGAAACTCATTTCCCATTTTAATTTTTCAAATGAGAACTTATTCATGTTATACTGTTATATGTAATAGTGACAATGGTAAAATGTACGTAAATCACAAAATACATATTTATTGCTGTCTTACAGCACCCTGGATGTACATTTATGCATGCACGGATTAAAAAAACTTATTTTAGGGCAAAGCCTTCTCAAAACTACTAAAAACAATGTCTGACGCATATTTTTTAAAATGTTCTGTGTACATTCTGAGAAATTCTAAACATGAAACCCTCCAGAAGTTTGGTTCCTATCACCCCCATTGACGAATTCTGACTTTGTACGTTTCTTGAGTACTTCTTGCCCTTGATGAGCTTGTTTTTGCCCTTGTTTGCCCCTTTCAGTGGCATTTTGATAGATTTGTACTTCCCTGGGTATTTTCAAATGATAATACTCAAGTTAGAACCTATTTTATATTTAATATATTATTATTTTGTGATACAACACGTTTCTCAGTGATGCTCCTTCTTTGCCTTGTGCTGCCCTGGATTTTTCTGGGTTGGTCAGGTTTTCTGAGCTGATTGTGGTCACTCTAGACGACGCTCGGTCTGGATCTCAATTCTATAATCAAGCTGCCCTAACATTTGATTTTAGGTTGAAAACCTCAAGAAAGAAAGAACCATACGATAACAGCTCTCACTTCCTGTGCAAGTATGAGTTTCCACTGATCTTCAACTAACAGCTCTATTTGAGTTTTTATTTCAACGAATCAGTGACAAGCTGTCATAGACAGACCCCCCCCCCCCACTCACACAAACACACACACACACACACACACACACACACACACACACACACACGGTATTACTATCTTTGTGAGTACATTATGTTGATGTCAGTACTACTTTTTCAGATAAACCTACACCTAACCTTTACCTCAGTAAATAAAAGACAACGCTTCTACTCTTTTAGTTGTTTTTTTTTTTTTTTAATAAAAAGCTGCATTTCTGGTAAAAACAGCATCGTTCCTTTAGCACAATGTACCAACTTCTAGACATGTACCAGTATTCCATGATCATTTGGTCACTCTCCCTCTCCCTCTCTCTCTCTCTCACACACACACAAACGCGCTCGCTCACCTGTACCATTCGAGTCCTCTCTCATAGAAGCGGTCGAAGAAGTGCGGCTCGGCGCCCAGCGCGCGCACATCCGGGTGAACGCGCAGGAACTCCAGCAGCGCGCGCGTGCCTCCTTTCTTCACGCCGATGATAATCGCTTGCGGAAATTTCTTGCTTCCAAACGTGCTCGACACCGACAAGCCGTTTCTGCCCAGCACTTCGAGCGCGCGCACAGACCCCGAGGACGCGGTGACGTTCCGCGCAAGCTGTTGCGCGGCGCCTCGCGCGGACTGGCTGCTGACTCTGGGAGCTGACTCGCACCATCCCGTCAGACAGTAGGAGAGGTAGGCACAGAGTAAGAGCATGGTGAACGGCAGCGCTCTGCCCAAGTTCAGCTTAGTCCTGCACACACTGCATCCCATGAGCGCGCAGGACACACACCGCAGACAACATCGCTACTGCACGAGTCAGTCAGTGAAGGAAAAATGTTTCTTTTCCAGCAGAGGAACCGCTGGCTTCTCTGCAGATTTCCACATGCCTCTTCCACTCCAGATTTGCGAGATACATTTACGCGGATGAACTTCAGAGTTACAATATATTTCTTTGTTTTAGCGTGGTCGTAGGTCACGCTTCGTCCTTGAATTTGATAAACTCACAAACCTTCTCAACGCCCAGGTCTTCCTTTCCACGCCCTTTGCGTGAAGGATCCACCCTTTAGGCGAGAAGAGCCAAAAGCCACCAAAAGACTGGAGGTGTGTCCCAATTCAATAAAGTCTGTATGCAGATCAGCACGCCGGTGGCATTATGCACATGCGCAAGCACTCAGTAAAGCTAGGCGTTCACCTGGACGCATTTTTTGAAGGTGGTTTGTTTCCTTGAATTTATAAAGTTGATATTGGGCTTTATGCGCAAACTTGCCATATATGTGCAAGAATAAAACATTATTTCAAACAAGTAGAACTGGGTAATATTATAATATTATTATTTTATTATGATTTTAGTATTTTTTTTAAATATGCAAGCAAGAGTAAGTAATAAGCATATGTGACAACTTGTCAACATGGCTCCATCATACAAAGTGCACCACAAAAAAATGTGACCCATCACACTGCGGGAGCTATCAACTGCGTCTGGGGAACCATAAACTAAATCAAGACGAGAAAAACTGGGGGCAAAATAAATCAATAATATTAATTTTATAACTTCATATTATAATTAGCCTTTGCATGTTAGACCAGTATATGACTTTCCAGGAAAAAAAAGAAAATCAACTATATTACACTGCTTATTTTTCAACATAACTTTTTTTAATGGTAGGCTCCTCCCAATTGGGCTATGGCTCCTCCCTATTGGGCTATGGCTCCCCCTGAAAATATGTTTATATTCAAATCTTTTCAAAGCAAAAAAAACTTTAGACAATGCCATAGTATAACATAGACACAAACATTGTAGTATTACATTACAGTGATGTAGCACAGTGCCCTTTTACTATAGGACCCAAACCTGGGCCTCAGGCACAGTTTTGTCATTGCCCAATTTCAGTACACCTGATTTAATTCACCTGTTCATTGCCAGGTTTGGTGAGTGTATTAGAGGTGGGGAACTACTGAATGTTCACTAACAAATGAAGTAGCTATACTGCTACTGTAGAGACACACTGCATATCACATTATCCCTGCCAGGTGGTGGATTTCCTTTGAACTTGGTTTAACTCGCCCTCCTTATTGTGTGAATATGAGGCGTGTAGTAGAGAACATCATATGTCTGGGAATTACACTAAGCTGCCCTGGAGGCACAGAAAGAAGAAGCTGCATACACCTTAGTCCGAAACTCTGTTAGCAAAGGTAATGTTCATCACGCATCAAGGTATGGTGACTGCAAACATGTGCAGGACATTCTTAAACATTCCCAGGTGGGACAGATGGCCAGAAGGGTTAGTCAGCCTAGGTCACATTTTCCATGAGCTCACTGAAGATTGAAATGTGGCCAGGCGAACTCCATCAGTGTTGTACAATTTCTGTGTAAATACATATTTAGGGAGTATATAATCTGTACTATTTACAGCAGGGGTAAAAGGAACCAGACGTCTGAAGTGCAGATGTCTCTAAAAGACAAGAATAATTTTAAATATGCTGCAACAAATGAATGATGAAAATATATTGAAGGGCAGGTTGAATTCCTCTTTAATAAAGGACCCAAATGATTGTGAATAGCTACAACCACTTATTTAGTTATTGATAGTATTAGATGCCAAACCTATCTCTCTTTAGAGAACTTTAAACATAAAACATATTAGTTATTAATTATCGGGGAAATTGGACTAAAAATGGAATTGGAAAATCCTTTCCTCAAGTACAAATGTGATCATTTCAAAAGCATGGAACTGTCACTGAAGTACATGTAATCAGGAACCTATACAGATGTGCTCATAAGTTTACATACCCTGATAGAATGTATGATTTCTTAACCATTTTTCAGAGAATATGAATGAAAACAAAAACACTTTTTTCACTCATGGTTAGTGTTTGGCTGAAGCCGTTTATTATCACCCCAATATGTTTACTATTTTTAACTCATAATCACAGCACAACTATCCAAACGACCCCGATCAAAAGTTTACACACTCCAGTTCTTAATACCGTGTTTTGCCCCCTTTAACATCAATGACAGCTTGTTGTGGATAAGGGTCTTTATCTTCTCAGATAGTAAAGCTGCCCATTCTTGCATGATCTGCACGTTTGAGTTCTCCCCAGAGTGGCTCAATGATATTGAGGCCAGGAGACTAAGATGGCCACTTCATTATATTTTGCTGTAGCCAGGTTGACTTGGCCTTGCGATTTGGATCATTGTCATGTTAGAATGTCCATGTACATCCCATGCGCAGCTTCCGGGCTGATGAGTGCAAAATTTCCTCCAGTATTTTTTGATAACCTACTGCATTCATCTTGCCATCAATTCTGACCAAATTTCTGTGCCTACTTAGCTCACACATCCCCAAAACATCAGTGATCCACCACCGTGTTTCACAGTAGGAATGGTGAACCCTTCATCATAGGCCTTGTTGATGCTTCTCCAAATGTAGCGTCTATGGTTGCGGCCAAAAAGTTCAATTTTAGTCTTATCACTCCAAATGGTTTTGTACCAAGATGTTTGAGGCTTGTCTCTGTGCTGTTTGGCATATCACATTGTAATGGCTTTCCTCTGGCAACTCGACCATGCAGCCCATCTTTCTTCATGTGCCTCCTTATTGTGCATCTTGAAACAGCCAAACCACGTTTTTTCAGAGAGTTTTACTGGCAGTTGTGACTGAAATTTTAGTTGCTCTACCTGACTGTAGTTTGGTTTCAACAGAACCTCAAATTCTCCACTTCTTAATTAGAGTCTGAACACTGCTGATTGGCATTCTCAATTTCTTTGATATTTTCTTATATCCCGTTCCTGTTTTATAGGGTTCAACTACCTTTTCCCACAGATCCTTTGACAATTCTTTTGCTTTCCCCATGACTTAGAATCCAAAAAAACATCAGTGCAGCACTGGATGAAAGATGCAAGGGTCTGTCAGGAGTCCAGAAACTCACTGACCTTTTATACTCACCCACTAATTACACGCAAACAGATCACAGGTGAAGATGGTTTCTTTTAATAGCCATTCAAACCTGTTTTTGTGTCAAGTTGTGTGCATGTTATCACGCCAAATCACCAGGGTGTGTAAACTTTTGATCAGGGTAATTTGGGTAGTTTCTGTTGTCATTATGATTTAAAAAGTGTAACCACAGTTGATTGATAATAAATGGCTTCAGCCAAACACTAACCATGAGTGAAAGAAAAGTTTTTGTATTATCATTCATATTCTCTGACAAATGGCCAAGAAATCATAAATTCTGTCAGGGTATATAAACTTATGAGAACAACTAGTAATTACCCACGTCTGATTATTTATAGACCTATGTATAGTGAACATGTAAATTAGTTTTTTGGTTTATTTCGTTCTACTGTAGAACATACGTAAAAGGGCACTTCACAGTTGTCAACAATCCGTCAGTGCCTTGATGAATGATGAAAATTTTGGCCTTTTCTTCCATCAGACATTTTTATTTTTATTTGTTCTTTCATAACCCAACTATTGGTATCAATCCTGACAGATATGAATGCTGAATTATAGGCTAAACTATTTTTAAAAAGATGTTGAAAGCAACCATCCTTTGGAGCTACCAGGAACACGTGTATGGTGGATGTGTGTTTCATCTGAAAAGCACTTCTACACATTTCCTCTGCTGGAGGCCCACAGATGGTGAGTCCATGTGTCTGCCATTACAGCAAATTACAAGTCCTCTCCACCAAAAAGAGAATGTTCCACGCTCATTTTGTCATTTCCAGACCCGAAAAGAAGATCATGCTCATTTGCAATAGCCACAAGATCCCCACCAGCTAGATCTATCAGGAGGGGCTGAAGAAAACCACCACCCTTGAGAGGGCACAATGGAGGCTCTGTGCATCCCCAAGGCCATTCTCAGCCACTGTAACCTGATGTGTTCAAAGTGCCGAGTGTCCAGACGTCTCCATGTAATCAGTTCCAGACCAAAGACACATCCCATTTGCATGCCTTGGCACCCCCATTGTCATACTCAACAATGTCCTTTATGTACAAGTTTATATATAAAAATATTTCAAAGAAATACTAAAATGTCAAATGTAATTGACAATGATCAATAACTGCTTTCAGTTGCTGGCTCAAAAAATGGAAAACATCTCTACTGCCCTCAGTAATGGTTTCTGAATTGTTCTTGGCTTGGACATAAGACTCTAGGAAAACTTTGTAACAAACCTGGACATTATTTGAAAATCCTTTCGACATTTAAATGATTCTTTACGCTCAAATACACTTTGTGGACAGAAGTATGTGGACACCTGAGCACAACCCATTCCAAAACCATCTACATTAATATTAAGTTGGACCACTCTTTTTAGCCGTAACAGCCTCCAACCCTCTGAGAAGACTTTCCTCTTTATACTGCTTTTTTGAATAGATGAATTTGTATCCAGTCAAAAGAGCATTTGTTATCAGAAGAAACGGCTTGCACACAATTGCCACTCACATTTCTCCTGAAGGAGTTTAATTGGGATGAGGGCATATCTCTATATTTTTTGTCTCTGTGAATCATGGTTTCTGCTTCATGCCTGAGCTGTTGCCCTTAGTTGCTTTTTCATATCGAAGTGATAGCACTTACAGTTGACCAGGGAAGACCTAGCAACATCTTATGACATGGTCATGTTTAAAATCGTTGAGCTCTTCTTAATGTCCTGCTTTAATGCCAGTGTTTGTCTTTGAATGAGTATTGTGTATGGTGTATGGTGTGAACATACTGTGACGAATTTCCCATTTAAAAATTCACCAAGGGAAAGGATGGACACTTGAGACAAAGATTTAGTGCACGAATACAGGACGTGGCCTGTTTCCGTTTTATTTACTGGCTCTGAAGCAAACTCCGGTACCAGTGCGCCCTCTGCAGGAGAGTCTGCACATAGCACTCAAGCCAGTGTGTGGGATGGTGGTGGATGGCTAGGCTCACCACCACACTAACTCACAAATGTTCACATAACCACACCAACAGACAACATTTCACCCTATAACACATAGAACACCGTAGAGAACCCAACTTCCATTGCTCCCATGATTCCCTGCGGCAGCCCAGTTACAGTACTTTTTGCTACATATCCTAAGGCACCAGATAAATTTCCTTGTTTTGTTTCTTTGTTTTTGATAGAAGAGTTTGATGTATGTAGATGTTAAAGTGAAAACAATAAATGACACTTGTTCTTTTCAGGGACCAAAAGTTTTTTTTTTTTTAATCATCTCCGTATCGCACCAAAACAGGACCTGGCAAATGATTCCAACGGACTGCCCTCATCACTTTTGTTCCTGGACAGGTCTGCTTACTTTAACTATTGTAAAGGAAACAAAAAAGATCAGCAACAAGCAGTAGCTTCAAACAGCACCTGCAGCCTAGCTGTCAGAGTGGATCAAACAGAAGAACAAAGCAGACACAGAGCAGATCGGCCAAGCTTTAGTCCTCTTCATAAGCCCTATTGCCTTTCATCCTGGAAATGCATAAAGAGTCCAGGTTAACAGGAACAAGGTGATTGTAAGAGGGAAGAAGCAGTTAGTGGGCGTGTTCGGCACAGTCATCACTTTGAAGCTCTCCATCCTACTTTGTCAATTGTTGCTTCTTAAGTATCACACAGTAATAACCTTTTATCAAACTCAAATCATGAGTGTCTTCTTATCTTCCTGCTAACACACATGTATTATCGAGTAATGAAAGTTCTGTTTGTTTCTGCGTGTTAATGAGCAGTGTTTGATTATAAATGATTGCAAAGTAATGTGTTACGGTAATTTCACTACTTTTGGCAGAAACAAGTAATGAAACTAATGACCTTTTAAAAATAAATAATGCAATTACAAACACTAAAATATAAAAAAGCTTATTACTCATTATTTTTATCTTGTGTGAAAATATTCATATTGATAATGTTCAATTAAAGTTTCAAACTCTTAAAATATACACTTACCAGCCACTTTATTAGGTACACTTGCTCAATTGCTTGTTAACACAAATAGCTAATCAGTCAGTCACATGGCAGCAACTCAGTGCATTTAAGCATCTAGACGTGGTGAAGACAAACTGAGTCCAAACTGAGCATCAGAATGGGGAAGAAAAGGTATTTAAGTGACTTTGAATATGGCAAGTTGTTGGTCCCAGAAAGGCTGGACTGAGTATTTCAGAAACTGTAATTTACCTTGATTTTCACACAAGCATCTCTAAGATTTACAGAGAAAAGTGAACATATCCAGTGAGTAGCAGTTGTGTGGAAGAAGATGCCTTGTTGAAGTCAGAGGAGAATACGCAGACTTGTTGGAGATGATAGAAAAGCAACAGCAGCTCAAATAACCACTCAACCAAGCTATGCAGAATACCATCGCAACACAACACATCAAACATTGAAGCAGATGGGCTACAGCAGCAGAAGACCACACCAGGTGCCACTCCTGTCAGACAAAAACTGGAAACTGAGGCTACGATTTCCACATTCACACCAAAACTGGACAATACCAGATTGGAAAAATGTTGTCTGGTACTAGTACCTAATAAAGTGTCTGGTATGTGTATATTTTTGTGCCTTTTGTGCATAAGATAAATAACTGTAGCTTTCAAAGCATATACACAACTTTAATCTCGAATTTACAATTTTGTCATCTATACTGACCAAAGTTCAAAGCATTCCCAAAGGTGCAGTTTAGATTTCTTGGAGTTCAAATCCCTCTGTAAGCAATTGAGTTTGATTGTGAACTCACTACCATCATTACAGGAAAATATCGTTGTTTGATTCCCATCAATCATTCAATGCATTCAGTGCAGCGGCCCAGGCCCACACAAGAGCGAACTAAGGATACAGTTAATGTAGTGCTGCATTTGTCAGGAAAATGTAACAGATCATTTTAATTTTAATAATGGGTACAATGATGGATACAACTTGATAGTTCCCACACAGTGTCACAGCAACACCGCAAAATAATATAGATAAAAAGAGAACTGAAGCAAACATTTAGAGGATAAACAAAAGTTATGGCCATATTTCCCCAGTGATAAGCTGTGACTTATAGATTTTTACAAAGGAACGGAACAAAACTGATATTGGTATATCTAAAAACATGAAAATGCATTTACTAAAAGTATAATTTAGTACAAAAAGACAACATCCTCAAATGATTATTTGAATTTAAATGTATTGTTTACTGTAGCAACAAACAGTTCCAAAAGAAAAGATACCTTTCTTCAAATACTTCAAAATCAGATCTGTAAACATTGTCATTGTCTGACACACTTTCACCATCGCTCTCGTATATTTGCAGATGTTGTTTCACGAACGTAAATTCTGCAGCGTAGTTCTTGCATTGTGGCATGATATTGGTAAGTTCCAAATTTGATTAATTTAGTTGTTCATGCTCAACTGAGCTACAAAGGCCGTGTCAAGTTTGTGCTTCTACTTCATATCAGTAAATTCAGCAACACTGCGGTTAATAACATGGGGCAGCTTATTTTAGGTTTTTAAAACATAAATGAGCATTTTCTGCAGCTTATAGAATGGGGCGGCCTGAAATGTGGGGCGGTCTATCGTTGGGAAAATACAGTAAGTTATATTTACTAGTTACACCATTTATATACAGTATTTTGTAAAGTAATTAAACTTTAACTAAGTATTTGTTTTCACACTTATTTTGAGTTAGAAATAAGCAATATATAATTACACAGTTCCTTGTTTCTCTAGTGAAAACTATGACCTTAAAGTTTTACAAAAACAAGATTGTAGATTGTAATTGTAATATAATTATAATGGCAAGTGCATGTGTGTTGAACCTGCCTAGGAATGCATTAAAGGGGCCTTGTTTCGTGTTACCAGGCTGGGAACTGCAGTCGCATAAAACATTTTTCAAAATAACCTTACTTAGCAGCTGTAAAAAACAATCTGTTCACTTCAGTAATCCTCCTGCCAGAGAATATCTCAAACCGGTCTGCACATGTAATGAGCAGCACATTGACTGAGGCTTTGATTTCAGTCTGGAGAAAGAAATGGCTCTTTGGGTACTCAGCTGACTATGTGCATGCACGTATGTAGGAGTGCTGGATCTATAGAGAGCTAATGACAGCGAAAAAACATGATGATTGAACAAGCGAACAGACAGAATCACTGGTGTGTTTGCTGAGTGTCAGTAGCATATGAAATATGAGTAAGAGTGAATTAATATCTGCATTTGAGAGAGTATCGTGTCTGCGAACATGCAGAGCTAAAGCTGTTTTATCAGCTGGGAGTTCAGGACAAAAGGTCTACAGATGCTTTCGGTGCAGGAAAAGCCTGTACAGGCCAGTTCTGTGTACCTAAGGGAATCATATACAGTGCAGTATGGATAAAAAGATTTGACTGAGTGGCATATGTGTCAATAGAAGAGACACTGGAAGATTAAGCTGGGCTTTATTTTAATGTTTGCTGTACAAAACTGGTGAAAGCTGTACAGCCTCAATGTCCAATGTGCGTGTGCATGTGCATGTGCGTGTGCGTGTATTGTTTTTGTGCATTTTCAGGAGCTTACAATGTCAGGACCAATGCTTTTTACAAAAGCCAAATGGCGCATGCTTTAAAGGGCCATATTATGTAAATGTGTAAGGAGGGATGTTTACCATTGTGATTCTTCACTTTTCCTTTGTGTTTAATCATTTTGGAACTAAGGATACTAATTGGAGTAGTTTTGCAATTGCACATTTTGTCCATTTTTTCTTTATAAATGACACCGGCAGCTCAGCAGTTGATGGTCATTTACAACTGATTCTCCTCTTCATGATGCTTCCAATAGATTATGTATCTGGACTGGCAGTGGGCAGGTCAAGCACACATACTCTATATTTACAACGCTATGCTTTTGAAGCCCATTCAGAATGTGGTCTG
>JBBIGC010000029.1:10417577-10428063 GCA_037576955.1 Lepidarchus adonis
TAAAGATGAGTCTTAAATTGTGCAGTAAGCATTACACCATTTAGGATTATTCACTAATAGTTACTTCTGAAGCAAAATTTCTCATTTTAACCATTTTAAGACATTTTTTATTCCTTTTGAAACTTCTTGTTTGGCGTTGGTCCTCTCACTAATGCTCTAAAAAGTGCAATAACGAGGACACCTAGTGGAAAAATCCTTTTTGTTTACAATGACCTTTCACCTTTGATTTATTCAAGGTTAGGTTTTAGTTTTTAATATTTAAAATATCGACATGGTTGCTTTATTTTGTTGATTTATGTATTTAACAACATTGTTAAATTAAAATTTAAAATAAGTTTCTAAAAGCGAATTGTTTTTTTCTTTGACCTATCCGCCATGTTGTTCAAAGCGCGCATGCGCACTGGGGAGAGCGGCGAGGATTTGAGGTCGTACCGAAGGGACAGTTTTTTTAAATTGCCCTTCAGTTTTTGATTTAAAAATGTCGAAGGACTACGATAAGGATGTATACCCCGAGCCACCACGCCGGACTCCAATGGTGGATAAGCAGACGACTCTTCCAAACCCCGCTTTAATATTATCCAATCTGTTTTATTACTCCGTGGATCTCCCGGTCACTACGTTTAGAAGTGAGTGTAGCTGTTAGCTAAACTGTAGCTAACGCTGGCGTTTCTTGTTGTGGGCAGTAGTGTAATGCGCTATGGCATTGATTTAAGTTTAAAAACTAGCCTTAATAAGGATGCTTATGAGCTATGTATGAGAAAGCACATGTTCTATTTTCTAGCTAAGAACAACAATAATAACAACCCACTTCCTCAGGCCTCAGCAGTTCGCTTGTAATCCAGGCTTGATTTCAGTTCCCCTTCACTTCAGATTCCGCTCAGCTCTGTTACCGTTAGCTGCTTTCATTTGTTTGTTTGCTTTCCTTATTGTTCCCATTATATTCCCTATGTTTTTTCCCATTGAGCTGTACTGCATGTTCATAGCATGCTAGATGTAGTCTTGTATTGAGATGACCAAATGATGGGCGTTTAAGTGTGATTTAAATATATTGAGTTCCAGTGGCATTACAGAATTACGAACTATGCATCGAGTATAAAATGAAACTACTTTATGTACCGTGTATGATCGTAATGACCAGGCTCTAAATATTCATTGTGCATTTTTCTGCTTCAACACGAAAGCAAATGGCGAAAACTGCTGCTCACTGTTACAGAGAGCAAAGTAGCATGAATGAAATCCTGCTACTACTTACTGGTACAGTGAACAGCAGGGACTATCTGGTTGAATCTGTTGTGCTGGATTCAGGAAAATGAGTAGCCGCTAAGATCTGAGCCACTCTGACAAGAAACTTCTTTTGTTGCAAGACGACTAAATCTGAGCAGCTCCTAGACAGCAGGGTATATGAAGTGTTCCAGGTGTTCACTACCTACCAATAGTGAACCAAGGAAGAATGGGTTAATCAGGGATAGTTCTGGGCACACCAAGGCACATTGATGCATGTGAGGAGTGAAAGCTAGTCCACCTGGTTTAATCCTATAGAGGAGTTTGTTGCACAAAATGTTAATGGTGTCAATGATGCAAAGGTGTCACTACAAGCAGCTGTTTTGGTGGCGAGAGTCAGATTCATATGATAATAGGCAGGCTGTCTTAATATTTTGGCTGATGAGTATATAATATCTCACAGGTACTAATTGTAATGGTTTCTTGTGACAGTAGCCTCAGTTGCTTTCCACAGCTTTGGGATTAAGGATCATTTTATTTTGACAAGCTAGTAGTGACCTTTTGTGATGTAACTCACAGAAACTAATTACAGTAATGGTAAATTATGATAATCATGCAGCAATCTTTTCCCCATATTAATTTTTTGCTTTTTGTCTCTAGATGCTGTTGACAGCATCCGGAACAAGAACAAGTTCTACTACTACCAGCAGCGGTTTCGCAGAGTGCCCGAGCTAATAGACTGCCAAGAGGGAGACTATGTCTGTTATTTTGAAGCTGAGATGCAGTGGCGAAGAGATCAGTAGGCTTGAACTTTTTTTGCCTCATAATATTCTGTTTGATGTGTATGACCTATTTGTAATGTTGGAAATGTATTTATTCTCTAGTAAAGTAGATCAGGAGATTGTGAAGGTCATTCAGGAGCGTGCTAGTGCCTGCCAACAGCGTGAGGGTCCCAGCTACAAGCAGAACTGTGACAAGGAGTTGAAGCAGTTTCAGGAGGTCACCAGAGCATATCAGTCACGCTGTGAGTAGATTAAGTCCCCAGCTGTTTGTTCAACCACAAAATGATCTGACATTTTCCTTAACACTTCTACAAACCTGTGCTGATATCCCCATTCAATCAGCCAGCATGCCAGTTTACACCAAATACTAGACCAAATTTACTGCAAAAGTGAAGCACTGTTGTCCTGATTGTTCAGCTAACAATTTTGTGCAAGCAGACTGAGTGACTTAATTTTTTTTTTTCAGACGGGGACCTTGGAGCTTATGCCAGTGCACGGAAGTGCTTGATGAAGCAAAAGGAAAGGATGGTGGCTCAGGGAGAGCATGCATAGTTTTATATCCTGCTTTCTCTCCATGTAAAATAAATGTTTATTGGAACGTTTTCACTTGTAATTATTTTCAGGAACATCCCGTTTGACATCAAGCAGGTGTACCCAATTTAAGCATATAATTACCCTTTTAGTGAACAGCTTTTATAAAAATGTATAGGATATGCAATTTGACTTAATTCCCCAATCGTCAGGAGTGAGCCCTTTTTAAAGCCAGTACAGGCTTCATCACCTGAAATGTCTATTCAAATGCAGTTTCTCCAGTCCTGCCTCTAGCAAGCGTTCAAGCAGGAACATGCATTCCACCAAATCATTTTATTAAAACCCTGTGATTTGACTATTGTACATGTAATTTGACACAGTCCAGTTAGAAATGACTTGT
This sequence comes from Lepidarchus adonis, assembly GCA_037576955.1. NCBI lineage: Eukaryota > Metazoa > Chordata > Actinopteri > Characiformes > Lepidarchidae > Lepidarchus > Lepidarchus adonis. The sequence goes on from JBBIGC010000029.1 coordinate 10,420,512, forward strand.
TACATAAAGGAAAGCCTACAACAAGAAAGTTAGTTTCCAGGACTTTATTTGTCAGTTGTACAAAAACTTAGGTGGCTGCCTGAATAGCGGCCTGGGTCCTCTGTACTGAGACCCTGGTGTGAGTTTTGGCCAGATGATCAGTGAATTCCTGGAAGGAAAAGGAAAAAAAATTCAGAATTCCAGGGGAAGGACACATTTGCACAAGACAGAAAATGCTAATTACCTGGTAAGGAGATTTTGTGAACACAGTTTCCTTCCAGAGATCAGGGGTCAGATAGCTGTATGTCTTGGAGATGGCATCAAAGGTAGCCTTGGCTGAAAGGAAAAATGACCATGAGCATCCTGATGAGCTCAAGCTATGCTGACTGAGCTTATGCACATTTGTTGAGCACAAAGAAGGAACAGAAATACCACAGAGCACAATACTCCTGCCGTGCATTAGTGTACTCCTTCCTTTCCTCCCAGAAATGTCGAATACACCATAGAAGAGGTGCAGCCGACCAGAGCAGGGAGAACAATTATCAACTGCTACTGTGGTCATAAAAAGCTTCTTACCAAAGTTGCCCAGGGTGGCTGTGCAGCCTCTGGCTGAGGTGTAGCAGTCATCAATACCAGCCATCATGAGCAGCTTCTTGGGAACAGGAGCCGACACGATGCCAGTACCACGAGGAGCAGGGATCAGGCGCACCAGGACAGAACCACAGCGACCGGTCACCTAGAGTTCAACCAATGGGCATTTAACATTACACCAGAGCAAACCAAATAAACTAGCACCCAGTAAATGTATCCATGACCCACCTTGCAGGGTACAGTGTGGGGTTTGCCAATTTTGTTACCCCAGTAGCCTCGCCTGACAGGAATGATGGACAATTTGGCCAAGATGATCGCTCCACGGATGGCAGTGGCCACCTCCTTAGAGCACTTCACTCCCAGGCCAACATGGCCGTTGTAGTCACCAATGGCAACAAAGGCCTAAAGCACAGTCAACATTAGCATGAAGGGTCATCTTAATCATTATAAAAACGTTAATTCCAAAACGAGGAATCACCTTGAACCTGGTGCGTTGACCGGCCCTGGTCTGCTTCTGGACAGGCATGATCTTCAACACCTCATCCTTTAGAGCTGAGCCCAGGAAGAAATCTATGATCTCAGACTCCTGAGATAGAAAAGGACACGTTCAGTCCAAGAAACTACATTTCCTTTCATTAAAACCCCAGTTACGCGAAGCATGAGTTGTTCCACACCTTAATGGGCAGAGAATACAGGTAGATCTCTTCCAGGGACTTGATCTTCATGTCCTTAACGAGACGACCAAGCTTGGTCACGGGCACCCACTACGGTTGAACAGAACAGCGTTAATATCCCCTAAAGTATCTGAGTAACGGACAGACAGGATAGATGCTCGTTACATACTTCCTTATCCTCGGACTTTCCGCCGCGTGCTCCACGGCCCCGTCCGCGACCTCTGCCTCGTCCACGACCTCGGCCGCGGCCCCCGGTGCCGAAACCTCCGCGAAAACCTCCTCTACCACCGGCGTCGTCCGCCATTTGCTATAACAAACGGACAACTTATCATCTAGACACGACACAATCCACTGGCCATTAGTCTCCCGCGCGCCATGCAAGAACGGAGGCTAGCACAGCTAGCCGACATGCTAACACGGAGGCTAGTACATGTTGACTACTGGATTCGGCTACAGATATAACGCTTAAACTTTTTCTGTTCCAATGCTTTACATTATAATAAATTTTATTTGTATTGCATTTTACATTTCAGCCATCTCAAAGTGCTACATATCATGGTAAAAGAGAAAATATAAGGTGTTCCATAAGAAATATGAATAAGGCGCAACGCTCATCATTCAAATTTAACCAAACGAACACCCTTTATTTAAGTTACTCAGTCCATTTTAACAAGATAATAATGTAAATACAATGTAAAAATGTTCTGCCACAAATTGTCTATTGTAAATAACGAGATGGCGAGGATCAAATCAGATGCATGTTCATGCTGACTGAGAAGCACATCCACTTACGTGATGTTGGTTCAGGAAGAAGAAGGCCGTACGAGAGTTCCGACTACATTTATCTCAGCGGAATCCTCGCGATATTTCAAGTTGCTGTAATATTCTGCCCCCTATTGGCCGTTCAAAGAAATGACTACAGTTCAGCCAAATGAAGCGAAGCCTGTTTACCTACTATTCATAAAGACCAATTATAAAACTCCTTTTCCGTCCTTTATAACAACAGTCAGAATAATTGAAACAATGTATTGTTTCCCAAACATTAGTTTTAAAAATCATAGAAATAAAACAATGATCTCCATCATTCTTCAACAATCTTTTAGGTCTGCCCTGCAGTTTACAACACACCCAACTCAAATCATAACTCAAAGTACCTGATAATTAGCAGACGAGCGGGAACATTTACAACTTAGAATGTATGAGAACTACTGATTCCTCTGGAGTACTTGCATATTTTGTTGTTTTGTAGCTGTTTGATAACCAATGTGTGTGTCTTCAGTTTCAGTTGATATAAAAAGTGGTTTATATTTTGTGAGCTGGTTGGAGCATGTGTGATCTAACGAAGGACAGATTGAGTATGAAAAACCAAGTATTTGCTGATGACTATTAGGGATGCACAATGATATCAACATCACATCAGTATCAGTGAATATTTTCTTTGAAAATGTTTGGATGCTGTATTTATATTTATAGTATACTTACTGATTAGGATTATGTGAATGGAGGGCTGCAGGTTCAAGTCCCAGCCCAGGTATATCTGATGTACCCTTGAGCAAAGGTATCATCCCGCTGCAGTGCTCCCCAGGTGCTGTTTGTAGCTGCCCCACATGTTGATGGGTTCAAAACAGAAATCACACTTTTTTGTGGTGAACTTTGTATGATGGGGTGTGTTCACTTTCACTACACCTGAGTTGTTTTTTAATGAACTACATTTGTAATCCTACAGAATGCTAATCCAGGTTGATTCAGTATAGATTTCTACATTATGTTCATGTTTATGTATCAGCGTCATTACTGACATAACAGATATGCCCCCAAAAAATATTGGATATTTGCATTAGCATACAAGTGCTCCCTTACTTAACAACAGGTAATACTGGGATTCCTTAAAGAGAGTTCTGATAAAGAGTTTGACGTACCTGATATCACTTTATACTGTATTAATTTTGTACTTTTTTGCCTAAACATTGAGTTACGTTGGGGTTCTTTTCCTCTGAGTGCAACGTAACTCAAAGTGAGCACACAGTACAGTAATGAAGTGAAGAGAAAAAAGAAGAAGGGAGGAGGAAAAGGAGGAGAGCAAGGGAAAAGTGCAGGTTCCAACATCTGCAGACTGATTTGCAAGAGAAAAGGGGGAGGGAGGATCTGTGTGAGCACTGTTGTTGTTTTGGGTTCTTTTTGCACGTGACGTTTCTGGTAGGGGAACTTCATACACTCACATTTTCCCCAACTCAGCAAACCCCCACCCTCCTACACACACACACACACACACACACACACACAAGCTCAATTACGTAAGCGCATACATAACTCAAATGGAGCACATACACAGTACAGAAATGAACTGAACAATTCCTGACCTACTTTCACCACTTTCACCAGCAACATAACCATGAATTTTCATATGTTGAGCCGAGGACTTCCTGTGTCTACAATCTGAAAAGTGTGCTTCCCAGAAAACAATGTGTTTCAAAAAATAAAGGAAGGTGTATTATTAAATGAAACCATATAAAGGCCTCAATTTTATTATATAAAAATTTATTACTACACATATGGCCAATGCCAGTGTGTGTATTTACTCATTCTACACATTTATTTGGTACAGTCATATATTCACTACTATCAATGAGAAGCAAATATTTGCAAGTCTAGTAAAGCAAACCGTTTCATTTACTGGCTTAGTAACACTATTTTTACATGAGGAATATTTCTCAGAAGGAAATTTTAGGATTAGAAGGATCGCTAATCTCCCTTGTCCTTATCTTTCAGGAGTTATTGGCTTCTGCGCTGTTTTCTGTCGCCTCCTCTGCCTCATCCAGCTCCTCCACATCATCCATGACCTCCAGGCTCTCGCAGATGAGGCTGACCTGCCTTTTCATGTGAGCCATTGTGTTCTGCATCTTCCTCATCTTTCTCTGCAGGGCTGTGGCGATGGCACGGTGTGTCTGCTGTTTGGCCTCATACTGCCGCCTCAGGTCCTGGTAGCAGTTGTGCTGAGAGCGGGTGCGCTGCGAGAGCATGGCACCACAGCCCATGTGGCACGGCTGCTTCCAGTGCTCACAGTGCTGTGTGTGAGCCTGCAGGTCACGGCGCAGCAGCTGTGCCCGACAGCCCTGGTAGGGGCAGGAGATGAGCTCAAAAAGGCAGCCCATGCTGTGGCAGTACTGCTCAGAGAGGGGGAATGTGGCCTGGCAGCCCCGAATTTCGTTCCTGCACTGAGAGGGTGAGAAATTAATTCTTAGTCATACCTACACACCTTGATGAACTTTGTCGTCATAACATCATTTCCTATCTAGCTGCTGCTTTGTGCGTTACAGCAGAGAAGCAATAAAAAAATACAGCCATGTATAAAATATGTGTACCTCTAATTCTCTAAGACCCGGTTTTAAATTCTTATTATTAAAGCAAGGGATTTATTAAAATCTAAATTGTTTGAAATAAAACATTCCACTATAATGAAAATCATCAAAGTCTAGGCCTTTAAGAATGATTTGCTCTGAAAAATAAAGTTGTTTAGCCACAGTAATAATACACGTGTTTGGCGTAGACCAGGAAAAGAACTCCATACCAGATGTGAAGCATGGTGGTGGAAATGTTTTGGGCTTGCTTTGCTGCTTCAGGGACTAAGCTTGCAATCATTGATTCAGTTATGTATTCTGTTTCATATCAAAGCATACTTCAGAATAATGCGAGCCCATCTTTATCTGTAAGCATTGTATTAAAGAGAGTAAAATGTTTGCTTGTGCAAATACAATTTGCATGGGGTGTACTTATTTATTCACACAAATGTAAGTCATGATTTTTCCATTGATCTCACTGCAATGCCATTTCAGATTCTTTACCTTTTATAAATTCGTAATGTTCTATCTTCCAGAATGTTCATTATATTAGAAATGATTGTTTTTTTTAGTAAATGATGCACTGAAAATAAAAACAGTAATATTCAACAGAGCCCTGGAGAACAACAATATTATTAAGAACATTGTAGTGAGAGTTATTATGCTGTGTAGAATCAAATTACAGTAGAATCCACAAATTATTTTAAAATCATAAATTTTTACATATAAAGTCCATCCGCCAAAACTGGGTCTTTGTGGAAAGTGCGACATCCAGTCAGAAACATCCTCATTTGAACATATGGAAAATATGGCAAAAGCTGTACACTGTACCAACTGCTGTGACATTGCATATACTTTTATATTTAATCTTTTGTCTGATGCTTTTATCCAAAGCACCTTCCAGGGACAGGAACAAGCATAAATTCAGACATGACAACACTGATGTGATAGTTACAAGGAGTTCAACACATAGAATGACTTTATACTGTCAGAATAGAAAAAAATCCTTTACCCAAAAAATGACTCCTGTACTTTTAAAAAACGGAAATGGAAGGTATCATTGTTAATAGAATAAGTTGTTTGGCCACAGTAAGAATACACATTTGGCGTAGACCAAAGACAGCTGTCCAGGAAAAGAACTCCATACCAGATGTGAAGCATGGTGGTGGAAATGTTTTTGGCTTGCTTTGCTGCTTCAGGGACTAAGTAGCTTGCAATCATTGATTGAGCTATGAATTCTGTATCATATCAAAGCATTCTTGAGAATAATATGAGCCCATCTAATAGGTTAGTCAACATCTGACATTATAAAATATATTATAGTCTAAACACAGGTGTAGTGATAACCTGGCAGTGGCTGTAGTGGTCTGACATTAGTTAATTCTCCATTCTGCCATTTAAACAGACATATTTTGATAAGTACCTTGACCTTAAGCCGTCCAATGGCTTTGCTGAGCTTGAACATGACAAATATGAGACTCTGGTTGACAGGCTTTCTGCAGCATGGGCATGTTTCCTGTCTGGTGAGAAAGAACATGAAATTTCTCCAACATTGTTCAGGAAAGCCAATGCAGCTCACAAATCTATCCATTTTAACAGCAGTGAAAAACAACTCATACCTCTTTAACCATTGCATGATACACTTTTTACAGAAGACATGGTGGCAGGCGGCTCGTACCGGGCAGCGCAATACTCCTTGGCATATGCTGCATATCAGGTCATCATCTGGCACGTCCACAAAAAGCTCCACATCATAACCACCATTTTGTAAACACATGTCTGCTTCTGCCTGTGAGAATCACAAGGTAAATATTACACTGTACAACATATAACTTTCATCCCTTTTTCATCATAAATATGGGTCCTGTTCTTGTTTAACAATATCTAGGGGTGTGTGGAGGGCCAGGCTTTTAGAGGGCCTCTGTAAGGCTCAACAATGAATGATGTTCTGGAACATGGGCCACATGACTGCACTCCAGTAACATTTTAGCAGTTCTGACTGAATTGAAGAAAACAAAAAAACAGAGGTCATAGAACTACACAAAAGAACAAGGCATTTTTTTAAAAATCAAGAAAACTAATACTTAGTTGGTAAAAATGTCCAAACAAAACAACAAGCTTTATATGGACTTTTAACTGATTGTGCTAACCCGCATTTAGCCTCTATCAATTAGCATAATATAAGGTAGCAGAAAGTTAAAGTAAGATAAAAAATTTTACCACAACAACACAAACGTCCACTATTGAATAAAGTCACAAGCTACTAACGTGTATCCAACTCTGTTTTACAAGGTAAACGTTAATTTAACGTAATTCCGTCAGGAATCTAAGCCATACAATCCTCGAAAAGTATACTCACCATGTTGGAACAGTTACTGTCCCGAGCAGCATCAGTGAGTGTTGATTGGTAGAGCGCAGGGACACGCGCAGAGGCCCCGCCCTCTGCCATGCGCTCAAGCGCTCCACCAATGAACGCACTCGGCGACCGTTGATAATTTGCATATACCAGTGAAAACAAACCCTTTCATTGGACGAATGAAACCTGATCGTGTCGGCGCGTCATTTACATCATGAGAAGGTGCCACACGTATTATCAGCTGGATGTCAGTTGTTCAAACCGTTAAGGTTTTTCCCAGTGAATTTCTTGCTAATAAAAAAAAAAGACATTAACCCCTCCGTTTTACACGGATAACCATTTGCGTATTCAGTCTAACCCAGATACCGTTGCCAACCGCCATAAAAGGAAGAAGTAGTCTGCTGCATCATGTAGCATGACTGCTTTTAGTTTTTAAACCCCCCACCATCATTTTCAACAGTTATCTCAGTTTATTTAGTATTAGTAAGCCGTTCCCTGTCTAAACATGTGGGTAGAGAGAGTTATTTCAACTTTTCTTTTGTGTACGAGTCTTTGTTTTCGCTTGCTGCCCATTGCTAATGCTAACTGCTAATGTTTTTTTTAATCAGTAAAGT
>JBBIGC010000029.1:10432942-10443508 GCA_037576955.1 Lepidarchus adonis
GGAACACATTGTTCCTCCACCCTCTGATGCAGTATTAGTACAGTACTGTAGAGCCGGAAGTAGTACTGTATATGGAGATCACAATGTGCAGGAATGTGGAGTAATAAATGTAGTTAATTTCTCATTTGGGAGATTAACTATAACATGACTACATGAGCTAAGTTGCTGTGAATTGAAAAGACAGAGATATATATATATACACATACATACATACACATACATAATACATACATACATAATACATACATACATACACATACATAATGTGTTGGTTTAAGTAGTGTCCTTTAAACAATCATTTTTTAAGCTTAGTTTTTATATATGGACTGAATGGACTAAAATAATCACACTTATCTTTCATTTTCATGATATGGGCTCTTCAAACTTAACTTACAGGAAAATCCAAATGATTTATAAGAAGTTTTATTGGTAAATATTTATAAGCAGCACTTAACCAGTTGCCCAACCTCCCAAACATGAATGTTTTCACACCTGATCCAATAAATCACATCTGGTGGGTGTGTTAATATAGGGAAAGCAGTGTGCAGGGCAGTGTGTCTCCATGACCAGGGAGTGACCAAAACACTGCAATAAAACACATACAGTCCTTGGTGGCAAAGAATAGCACATTACATATCACGTTAATATCACAGCTGCTATATTTCACAGTGTGGCCTATAGTGCATTATATTACACTGATGCTTGAAGGTTTGTGAACACTTCAGAATGTTCTATATTCCTGTAGAAATGAATGAGGAGAATTCTTTACCAGAAGAACTTGTATATAAAACAGGGCCACTCGTTTCCAATTGTCATCCAATAAAAAATATTCTTCGTCTACTTTTAATACTTGTGGAAAATTGTGAACAAATAAAAAATTCTAAAAGGTTCTGACACTTGCTCTCAAACTGCTGCTGTAGGTTTCCGGAGAGCTGTTGAGTTATCAGTACAATCTCTGTTCAGAACACAGCTTGAATATTATATGCTCTTTCTGTTTCTCTAACAGCTTTTTCTTCTCTTTTCCTTCTTGCTGCTTGTTTCTCGTGTTTAATTTAAAGCGAGTCTATCCAGTCCTGCTCAGATTTTGGTATACATCTTCTTTCTCAGTGTGGGATTGTGGATTTTCAACCTGTAAAACAGTTGTTTAGCAGTGAGATTTAACCAAGTAGTGCAGACATATTCAAATTTACATAATTACATTTACATTCACATTTATTCATTTGTCTGACGCATTTGCAACTTCCAGGTATAATGACAATCAAGTATCTAGTTCACACATGCCATGAAAGAATAGAACACGTTCCTGGTTATCATTAAGTGCTAGGTCATACAGGTCTAGGGCTTAAATGACTGATTTACTTCTAAAAACAACAGAACAATGAGAGAACCTTGTTTTCCGGTGAAACTTCTGTGCTGTTTTTTTTAGTACTGCGCAAGTTCCTTTTACTTATCTCTTGCACCACAGCTCTGAAATGACTTCTCCTTGTCGAGACATTCTAAGAAAATAGCAGGAAAGAATATTTTAATCTCCCTAGAATGAAATAATCCAATGTGATGCAACAAATTAAAGGTTGTATGGCTAAAGGTAACTCCCCAGTGTTACGATTTGTTTGTAATTATCACTTTGCTGAATTAACAGTGTGTAAGAGTGGGAAAAAGCAGCAATACCTTCACATCACTTCTCCTGACCTTTCCTTTCAAGGACAATATGCTTCGTCCAGTCTAGTTAATAGAACAGAGGCCAGATTGAAGGAAACCTTTCTTCTGTCATTCAAACGAGGTTCATTCAGAGATAAAATGCTGGGGCTTACCTTTATACAAATAATGAGGGTCAGGACTGTGAGACTATAGAGGGTCAGTAGGACCAGCAATGTCAACAGCACCACATAGCTTGTGTTTTGCCAGAGCTCTAAATACAAATCAGAGTGAAGATTTTTTAAAATGTAAAGATAAAATAAAATAATAGCTTTTATTGTTGCATAATTTTCAACTAAAACTGCTTTTGATGGATCAACATTTTGGACTGGCCAGAATAGTCACAGCACTTGGTTAAATGTTCAGAAAGTGTTTTGCATTGATAGCATGATAACTACTAATAAACATAAAAATATTAACTAAAGATAGCACTGTGGACTGTACCTTTCACTATTACTGTGGTGCCATTTCCAAAAGTTTGAGCTCCAATAGCATTCAAGCCGTTCAATGTTGCAGAACAGTAATAAACTCCATTATCACTGGCTGACAGGAAGTTGATTTGTAGGTGTTGGGTTTCCACTTGGTACTTCATTGGTTGGTTCCTGGTGTCCAGCTGATGGTGGGAGTCATTTGTGAACACATACCAAAAGACCTCAGGGATGGTCTTCTCACAGTCGGATATGTTGATATGGCAAGGGATAGATACTGACTGGTTTTGTCTCCTGTAGACCAGCTCTTCTGGTTGCCTGACCTCCAGTTGACAGGAGTCAACCAAGAGATCTAAAACAGGGAGATACAAAACAATGCCTCGTTGTGCATTGGTTGATAGCTGGAGTGTTATTCCAGGTAAGTCTAACCGAATGCACAAAACTGAAAGTTTTTAGTTACTGGGCTCTGCTGACAGTACAGTTGTGCCACCCACCCCACGGTTAGCTGGTTGCTAAGCAAACTGCTGCTAAGGCAATGTCACTGGACCACCCAAGGGCATATTATTGTAAGGGACGGTGTAGATGTGTCCTCACCAATATCTAGCATTTGCTGAACTTTCCTCATCAAAGGTTTGATCACGGGCCACTCCATGAATGTTTAACATAATGCATCTATGTATATAGGTATGAATAAACTGTATTCTCAACCTGTGAGCCCACCTGCCAAACAATGTGATTGGTGGGGGCATGATGCATGTTTTGGAGGTGGTGCATTTTCCTGTTGATGTGTGAAGGTATCAACTAGTGGTGGGAATCACAGGGTATCTCACAATGTGATATGCGATATGTGGCCTCAATAACAATAATACAATATATACAATATTATTACAATACAATAATAAAAATATACAATTTATAATAACGCAATACATAGATATATGACATAGCGATCCATAATAGAAACACTGGGATGTGTTATAAATTTACATAAGTAACAGCTATGCTATTGAACCTTTCCCATTTTTGCTTTGCGACAGCATTCAGAATCGCAGAGAAACCGCTACTTCAGCTTCAACTTCACTTCCCCTCTGTCACTTGGCAAGTTGCGCTAACATCATGCTACCATCCATACTACAACTCCCAGAAAGCAGCTCTTTCCACACTACATAGATACTACATAGCTTTCTCTGTTATCTAACTTTTGGGAAGTTCCTCTTCAGCTTTCACCCAAGTCTCCTGCACTCAGTCAAGCAGCGCCACCCAGAGGAGAGAAGAAGTAGCAATGCTGGTGAGTCAAATTGGTGGCAAAAGTTTCATTTGAATATCGATATTGTAACAGTGTATCGATTATTGTATTGCATGAGCAAGGACGACGATATATCGCCATATCGATGTAATGGATATATAGAGCTGTTTTATTAACTCAAGTGTAATTCAGTTGAAGAATATCGCTTGCTAAATACACAGGATTGGTATATTTGTTACACTTTGTTTTTACTTTCTGTTGAATTATTCTTTGGTTACATATGGTTGGTTATGTTGACTTTAACACCTGGTTACTCATTTCAATTTTCCCCATGTGTTATTTATATATTCATTTATATAAGATATGGGCTAAGTAATTAATTGCCTCTTTGTCAGTCATTAGGTACCTTTAACATAAGAATTAATTAATTTTGGAAAATGTTCTCTCCACTATACAGTTTCCAGCAAGATAATCTGAAAGGCAATGTTATGATCACAAGGGTTCGGAGGATACAATCACAACCTCACACTCGCAGAACCCCAACAGTGCCTACTTCAGCACTAAGCAATAGTTTCCAGCTTCTTACCTGAGGCAAAGGCGAGAATAAATGCGATTTGAAAGAAGACGTAGAGGTCCATGCTGATGATAGCTTTGAACCACAGTAGCACCTCCAGTTATCCACACTTGCAGTCTGTTGAAACAATGGCCTTTCAGAGGTTCTGACGAAGAGAAACTGTACGAGACAAAAGAGAGAAGTGATCTAGTTCCTTCCTCCAACGGCCCCTGAGTATGACCCCTATCTAACACTGAATCATATTTGGGGTTTAGTTTTTCCCATGAGTGTAGTCAGCAATGGTTGATTCACATGAAAGAATAAAAGCCGGTTTACTCTTACATCCCAGGACCAGAAGAACGTGTGAAGTGTATTCACCAGTAAATAAGATTTCTTTCTAAATGTACTACATTTAATGTAAACATTAAAATCAAATCAAATGTGCTTTCAAACACTTACTAATACCTCAATCACAAATCATGAAATAAATATCCAGTACTAGCTGTAAACCATTTAATAATGCTTTAATTATTAAAATATTTAATATTTAAAATGCTTTCAATACTAGACATACACTAAATTCAGCTTATGCTAATATCTACTATGTTAAATACATATCTGTAGATGATGACCAATGTTGATACAAAAATGTTTTTCACAATATTCCAGTGTGATCTACATATTCGGCTCTTCCGTAGGCCAATAAATGCCTTGCATTAAATACTGATATGAAATATTAGTCAAATTACAATATAGTCAAAATATTAGTCAAAAACAAACCTAGAAAATCTAGAAAATACAACAAATTAAACAAATTACATCTTTTCAAGCAAAAAAACCCCAGAAACGGATCATTATTCTTATGAAATAGATCAAGGAAGAGAATAAATTCAGGCTTCAAGACGACTGTAGTACATTTTAGCTACAGTATGTGACAGCATAGTATAGTATATGCCATAGTGTCAGAAAACATGTCAAAGCAGATGTGTTTAGCAGGTCTATCTAACTGATTGAAACAGTGTTTAGCAGGTCTATCTAACTGATTGAAACAGTGTTTAGCAGGTCTATCTAACTGATGGAAACAGTGATTAGCAGGTCTATCTAACTGATGGAAACAGTGATTAGCAGGGCTTTGATACAGAATACTGTGTTATACAGAAACTTAAATGTCTTTACAATACAGGGGGTCCTCAAGTTATGTCAGGGTTGGGTTCTTCTGAGTGTGATGTAAGTTGGAACTCATGCATGTAATGATGCTGCAGAGGTTTTATTGAACAGCACTGTGCTTTATTAAAAGCCGGCAACATGCACAGTCCCATATTACAGTAAAGCATTGAGGAATTGCTCTGGATAGAAATGCTCTTTTTAATGCTTTAACATACACAACAGCAGTAAACACATTGGAGAGGAGACTTGTGGCAAGAACCACACTGACGGTGCCTTAGCACAGTGCACTATTAACCCCCCATCTCACCCACCAATCCACACAAACTTTTATGCAACACTAACGGTGAATAAAACATAAACTTCTCAGCAATGACAGTTATAAACAGCACCCCCCACGTATATGACAGTAAATACGTGCATAAAAAAGCCAGCAACATAACCACGAATTTTCGTAAGTCGAGTACGCCATACGCCTGTAGCTGTGATAGGAACCAGACATCTAAAAAACGTAATGCATCTAAAGTCTCTAAAAATGTAAAGTTGACATGAGATGGTTATGCTGACAGAAGTCTGAGACAATTTAAAGTCATTTGGGGATTATGATTTAGGTGAGTCAGAATCGTGTTTATCGGCCAAATATGTGAGTAAAGACATACAAGGAATTTGATTCCGGTAGATGGTGTCTCTCAAGCACAGCAGTAAAAAGGAAAACAACAACAATGTAAATATACAATGAAAAGAAAACTGAACAAATATAATATACAATATTATACAATCTACAGTCTACAATATGAGTATGTGATATGGATTTATATTTATAAATATGTGTTAACTATATATATATATATATAAACATATTTATGTTTGAATATACATATGTGTTTATACATGTGTATAAATGGACACAAATAAATACAGATATAAACTAAACTCTAATATACATGAATTATGATTTTGTGTAAAATATATTTGTATAAATCCATTGACGGTGGATTGGCCTCCATGCACTGTGTCACAGTCCAAAAAGAATATTATTATTATTTTATTATGGTGAGGCTGTACAGATGCTAAATGATAGACTTACACTTGCAGTAATATTTGTCTACAGACACCAGCTCCACATCGATCTGGTTTCGTGGATCTCCTGTCCTGCTTGGCAGTGAGGGTATGTAGGTTCTCCACGCCCAGGCGGGCTCTTGCAGGCGGGTCAGGCCCTCGCGCTCGCGCTTACTACTTTTCCCGGCTTGCATTGTAATTTAACTCTTGGCCACGTCCACCGGCCACGTCGCCCCGTGTTCGCCATATTTATTGGAGGAATGTGCTGGAAAAGTGTAGGAAACCGGTTAAAGCGAATTTCGGGCATTGCATACTTGGAATAACAGCACACAAAAGGAGGTTCAGTTCCCTTGCTTGAGGTAGAACCATCAAAAACTAAAATGAATATATTTAGACTTGCAGGAGATCTGTCTCACTTAGCAGCTATCATTATTCTGCTGCTCAAAATATGGAAAACCAGGTCCTGCGCAGGTAAGTTTGCCCACACAATTTTATTCGTAATAATAAATGAATAAGTTGCTGTTAGTTAACCTGCAAACTTGTCTTATTCGCAAGTTTGACACACCGGTGTATTTTCTCTTCTGTGATGCTAATTCAGTTAGCTTCCTAGCTATACACACGCATAGCTGTCAGCGTTATTTCCTGACTTTGAGGAAACATTCACTGAGTTTCAAATCGATGTTTGCAACAATGTTCATTTGTGTAGATTTAAAGTACAGATACGCTTTTGCTTGCTGTTGGTTGCTTTAGGGAGATTGGTAGCTGGCGATAAATGACTAGCCAGTAAGCTAACGGTCTTGCTAACCTGACTCCTCACAAAAAAACTGAGAAGCTGTTTGTTCGTTAGCGGTTCTACTAACGCTGCTAACTTACTAATGTGTTAGTTTTGGCGTTTTTCTATCCCGAACAATCACATTGTGAGTAATTACCGTAATTGTATTGCATTTTGTAACCCATCTCATGATAACCCAATATCATTTTAGTCTCTGGTGTGATTATTACAAAAAGGTTTACGTTGCATGATTTCTTCCTCGTCAGGAAGCCATGTTCTGTATGTATCTGATTATATAATGCTACTCAAAGAATTGCGGCTAATCCATGAATGGTATATCGATAAAGTCGATCAGGAGATGCCAAAGTGCAAACCGATCTGAATAGTGCACATTTGCATTGCAAAAGATCTGTGGAAACACCTGCGATGTGATGCTGTGTCCATCCACAGTATTTCACTCGCAACTGTTCTCTTATCGTGATCTTCTGACCCATAGTAAACTGTTACACTTCTGAAAGTTGGCTAAACCACAGTTCTTCTCTGCAGGAATCTCTGGGAAGAGTCAGATACTTTTTGCCTTGGTTTTCACCACACGTTATCTGGATCTCCTCACCTCCTTCATATCTCTCTACAACACCTGCATGAAGGTAAATGACTTGATGTTTTAGCACTTATTTCTAACAAAGTACTTCTTCCAGGAGAAATCCTAGACAACAAATTGCAAAGCATGAGCCCATGCTGCTTGCATTAAAAAAAAAGAAAAAAATCTTGTGTCCCACAACAGGTCATCTACATTGGATGTGCCTATGCCACTGTCTACCTAATCTATGTGAAGTTCAAGGCGACTTATGATGGGAACCATGACACTTTCAGAATTGAATTCCTCATAGTTCCAGTTGGAGGTCTGGCGTTTCTGGTCAACCATGATTTCTCTCCATTGGAGGTATGCTGGCTCTAAAAGCACAGTGTAGTGTCGCCTTGGATATTAATATTAATCAGGACCTGAGTACGTGTTCCTGTACAGGGCTTCAATATTATCATTGTCAAAGTTTGTTACATTTTAAAAGTTATGTATCATTTTATATATTTTGAAAACAGATCCTATGGACATTCTCCATCTACCTTGAATCAGTGGCCATTCTCCCTCAGCTTTTCCTCATCAGTAAGACAGGAGAGGCTGAGACCATCACCACCCACTATCTATTTTCCTTGGGCGTCTATCGTGCTCTCTACCTCTTCAACTGGATCTGGAGGTTTTACTTTGAGGGCTTTTTTGACATGATCGCCATTGTGGCTGGAGTGGTCCAGACCATCCTCTATTGTGACTTCTTCTACCTTTACGTCACAAAAGGTGAAATGCAGTTAAATGTAGTGATGCACACAACATAGGATATTTTAAGAGAAAGCTGCCATTCCTAGATGTTCAGTTATTTCTGTTATTCAGTTATTGTTTCTGACACAATCTTTCTGTTCTATACAGTGCTGAAAGGAAAGAAGCTGAGTCTGCCAGCGTAAGTGCCAAAGAACGAAAGACCTGTGTCACCATTCAGACTTGCAGGGAGGCATAGGCCATTAATGCCACAGCAAGAGGCCGAAGACAGAAAGCGTATGTGAAACTGTTGCTGTTCTTGTGAAACGTCACCTGGATAAAAATTAAACAGCGCCGTGAACTGCAATGAGGATTTTTCCTGGTTTTGGCAACAAATTTTTTGTTTTCAGCATCTTGCAATACCTTTTTAGTGCTGTTTAAAAAAACAAAAAAGGAAAAAAGAAATTTCAAAATCTAACTTTTCTATGTAAAGTTCTACATGATGAAGTTCAAAATGTTAAAGATTGACTTGATAAAAAAAACCTACAAACTCTGCTTATTACATGTACTTTTGAATATTCTTATGTCCAGCGTTTCCAGGTGTAGAATCTTGGCTTGTACTGATTTATACACATACACATAAAGATGAACCCTTTGTTTTTCACCACAGAGTACATCCTATTTTTTATGTTTCCATGTGAAATAACCATATAACATGAGATTAATTGGTTTTAGACAAACACTTCATATTTTTTCATAAATTCACAAAAATGCCTTATTTCAGCTACACTACGTACATTATATAAGCAGAGGTTCTCCTTGTAAATGTATTAACCCTTGTGTAAAGGAGAAAATGAGAGGATGTTTTGTACTGCCAATTCATTCAGCACTGATGGTTTGTTTTCTTTATGTAGTGGCTCCAAATTACTGTGGGTTTTGTTTCTCCGTTAGGTTTGTAGTTGTTCAACAAGGGTCATGATGTAATATACAACGTGCACAACACAGACAAGGATAGTGATAAAGTCCTACATCTAAATATGTTCTTCACATGCAGTAATTTATGGCTAAAGGCCTGTGGAATTTAACATGGTGTGCATATTACCAAAAGCATTCTGGAGTGTATGTATAGGGAATTCACAGAATTGCATTTTTTAGTTCTTTAAGAAAATTCTTGACTCAACATTCTCAATTTTTCCCTAGACTTGAGTTGGGGTTACTTTTTTTGTTTAGTTTTTACATTTTACCACCTCCAATAAAACATTTACAGGCCATTTGTTTTTGCTTTTCATTCTTTTGAGGCTCTTTTTAGAATATTTCCTACATAGTGTAGATTAGAAATTTCCACATGAAATATCTAAACCATTTGACAAAGCCACTGCACATTAAAAATGTTTTCTTCAAAATGCATAAAGCTTTAAAGCAGCAATTTTTTATTATAAGGGGCAAAAGCAAAATGGTCGGTTGTAACTAGATTCATAATACAATATAAACTAGTATACAGTACTTTATGAAAATATGCTGGTCTGCAACAGTGATGCCATACTTTTAGAAGAGAAAGCAAAAATCTGTATACATCACTGTACATGTATAAATGATTATGGTAATGTGGGAACATAGCTGCACGGGGGTATATATTACAGCCTAGCCGCACTGTAATAAATATCTTGTAGTAGCAACAGTTTTTTTTTAGGCATTTCATAAAGTTTGTCTCACAAAACATCTATTTTGCACAAACATATCTGAACACTTGGAACACATAAGTAAAACTATATAGATGAAGAAAAATGTAATGAGCATGTCTTTGGGGTCTTTGACCGCAGCTTTCCCTTGTATTTTTCTCAGTGAGTGCGGTTCAGTGCCTCTGCTAAGAATGACCCTTTCATTTAACACGTTTTTGGAGGGAGGCACAGTAGGTGCTTACAAGGTTAGATGAAGTTTGCAGCAATAATGTACAGATGCTCTTCCCCTTGATGTTTTTGGTCTCCAAGTTACCAGGTGTTCTGAACAAAGAAAATGGACAAGGATGGACTCCGTTGCTAAAAGTGAATGAAGCTGATAAAATGCTAATTGGAGGCTGCATGTGAATATAATTGAACAAAACTACAAGCAAAGGTAGCTTTCACAATTATTTATTAAATAATCATTTTAATAAAAATACACCATTCATAACACCATGGGCCCCCTCAGGCTGCTAAACTAGCTCTGACTGTGGTGCACTATATGCCCTTTTATATCCAGTTTTAATCAGAGCTGTCAAGTAACAAAGTACAAATACTTCGTTACCTTACTTAAGTAGAAATTTTGATTATCTATACTTTAGTGGAGTAATTATTTTTCAGA
>JBBIGC010000029.1:10443608-10454644 GCA_037576955.1 Lepidarchus adonis
TACTACTACTACTACTATTATTATTATTATTATTATTATTATTATTATTATTATTATTATTATTATTATTATTATTACCACTACTACTACTACTACTATTATTATTATTATTGTTATCATTATTATTATTATTATTATTATTATTATTATTACCACTACTACTACTACTACTACTATTATTATTATTATTATTATTATTATTACAATATGCCATTTGCAAATCACTGCATTCCATATTTATTTACTTTTTACGCTGTTGAATTTTTTTCAATAAATTTTATTGGCTCCAATTATCATATAAGTGCATTTTGTAGTTTACAATTACAGATTGTACTCCATATGTTTCCCCGCACTATTGTTTATTCTTCTTTACTCGATTCAAGATCAGAACAGGACTCGCAGTGAGCAGGTATTGTTTGGGTAGGGGATCATTCCCATCACATTAGTGACACTGACATTCACTAACTTTCCACTGCCATGTCAGGCTGTGTCAGATCCTGAGTAGAGTACAGAGGGATAGAAATGATGAAAGGAAACAGATGGACTACAGTCTCAGTCTTTACAGGGTTATAACCACAAATAACACCCATATGATAACTGGATCTAATGTAATGAACCATTAACCTAGATACATGGCAGGTGTTTTTAATACTGTGGCTCATTGGTTAATTACATTCATTGTATAGTTAAATTGTATATTTACTGTATATTTTGGTTTGGCCAGTTTTAATCTGCCTTTTCTGCTGAAAAAAAAAGCCTAAATTATAAAAATGTAAAATATGTTTTTGAATATGCACACATAATCTTTTCTTCAGATTCAAATCATAATAAAGTATCTTCCCTTCATCTTTAAAACATAAATGTGTCTTAAATTGTGGGATAGATCATAATATATCATATTTGCAACATATATACTCCAAGTAGCTATAGATATTATATCAAATTAAACAGAAGAACCATTCATTTTTTTAATTCATTCATTCCAGGAAAGAGCGACCGCTCTCTCTGGGCATCTTCCCTATGTCTGGTAGAGGTGAGAGCAACTCCTTGACTCCGGAAATCCTAGGCCGAGCAGAGACTCCTGGGACGGAAGGTTGGAGATTCAATGACCTCAGCCAGCCACGATCCAACACCAGCCTCAAGGTAACTTAGCCTGTACCCTGAGAACTGAATTTATCAAAGAGATGGGCTATAAAAGAAAGCAGTGTAATGAAGTGCTGCATTCAGCCAACAACTAGTGAGTTGGAATTCCAATTTTGAAATGATATTAATCTTGACAGACTATTGTACTGTAGGAAGCTTGAAAAGATGTTAGAATTGAAATACTATTTCTAATAAAATGCCAGATGGCCCAGGGTGCTATGCATCAGAGCGGCGCACTTGGCATTTGTAATGACTTTGCTTTGAAGATGAAGGAGAATAGAAAGAGAGAGGTTGCTCTCTGATGTTATAACAGAGCCTGTGACAGAATTAACACACACTCTTTTAAGATTTCCCAACGCCCCATCACATCAGTCGCACATTTGGACACAGCTGCCTGAACATGTCCTTTACACTTTTTTATGCTTGCACAGCTACATGATGTAAAACAGTTGCTTTTTCCAAAGTAGGCATTCAGTGTTTATTTTTTGACGCTTTTCATGCTATTGCAGCTGCCCAGTGTTGAAAAAAATCTAAAAATACTAAAAAAATAGAATATTTTGAAAAATGTCAATATTCCTTTCACATTCCTTTCCATATATTATATAGATTCATTACACATAGAGTGAAATATGTCTCAGAAAATTAGAATATTGTGAAAAAGTTAAATTGCCAGTGAGCATGATTGATTCAGAGAGTGTTTGGGAGAAGGTTCTGTGGTCAGATGAGACCAAAATTTAGCTCTTATGGCCTCAACTCAACTCACCGTGTTTGGATGAAGGCAGATACTGACTGTGACCCCAAGAACACCATCCCCACTGTCAAGCATGGAGGTGGAAGCTCTCACCCCATGCAGGTCTGGGGGTGTTTCTCTGCTAAGGGCACAGGACAACTTCACCACATTGACGGGAGGATGGACAGGGCCACATATCGTAAAGTCTTGAATGGCAACCTCCTTCCATCTGCCAGGACACTGAAAATGGGTGGCAACAAAGGCAACAAAGGAGTGGCTCAAGAAGAAGTGCATTAAGGTCATGGAGTTGCATAGCCAGTCTCCAGACTGTAATCCCATAGAAAACCTGTGGAGGGAGCTCAAGCTTGGAGTTGCCAAACGACAGCCTCAAAACCTTAATGATTTAGAGTGAAATGGACCAAAATTCCTCCTGCTATGTGCGCAAACCTGGTCAACAACCACAAGAAACATCTGACCTCTGTGCTTGTCAACAAGGGTTTTACCACCAAGTACTAAGTGTTGTTTTGCTAGGGGATCAAATACTTATTTCACTCAATAAAATGCAAACCAATTTATGTATTTTACATCATTTGATTTTTTTGGATTTCATTGTTAATATAAACCCACCATTAAAATTATAGTTTTTTTTTTAAAAAAGCTAAACAAAATCGTATCAAAACAAGAATTTATTGAGCTTTTTTCAAAGAAATGAACAGTCTATAATTTTAATGTTGGGTTTATTTTAACAATGAGAGATATGCTTAAATATACGCTTAAATATAAGTGCATGGATCTTTCTGTCAGTTTAAATGTTTGGATATTACTATTATAAAATAAACAAGAAACGGTGAAACAGCTCGGAATGTGAAAAAACAAAAATGAAATTTGAAGCCCCCTTGCTGTATTTTCTCATGTGTAGTGAGCTTAAAGTGTCATTACAGCTTAAATATGCTGTTTAATACAGGTGTCCAGCTGCACACTCCTTATTGGTAAAACTTCCCTCCTGGTAATGCACTGGGGCAGTTAAGTACACTCAATATAAGGCTCATTTGTCTTTGAGTTAGGAGATGCCTATACACTTGTACAAATGAAAGTCCTTATTAAATCTAAAAACCAAATCTGTAGTCACTTGGTAAATCTGATGCTAATGTCAGCTTGGCCGAAATAACACCAAAAACATGATTACTACTAATCATACACATCACGTAGAGAGTGAACCAAGAGTGTTATTTTCCTGCTTTTTACTGCACATCGACTGGCTCATTTTTATTGAAGGGTGGGAGTTTCTTCATAAAGAGATACCATGTTAAGCCTTGCAAGCCACAGTCGTACATCACAATGGCGACTCCAATTGAATAATAAAATGTGTTCGCCAGCACGTGAGTAAGTGAATCATTGCAATCTGTGAAATGACTCTGCTGATTATTTTTAATCTTCAGTGCTTCACTTGCGATTTTGGGAATTAGCCTGTAGCCTTTTGAAAAAGCATTTTAATTGTTCCTAACTTGGGTAAAATTATGTATAAGAGAGTTTGATTGATTTTACTTGACACACGCTCCATTCTTTGACCAAACATATAAGACAAAAAAAAAGTGTGGAACAGGCTACAGTCGTGTGAAAAAATAAGGACGCCCCATTAAATATTCACTTCTTTATTAAGAAATGTTCACGTAACGATGTCTAATTTAGTTTTTATCTCTGGACCAGAAAGTGATTTACTTGCAGGTAAACAACACAAATTAACCATGATTTTTTAATTAAACAAATATATGTATTCTAACTGAGGACAAAGTTAGGACACCCTACTCTCTAGTAGCGAGTTTTACCCACGTAGCTCAAATAGCCGCAGTGAGAAGCTTCTTGTAGCATCTGCCATTGGTCTGAGGAAAGTTTGCCCCATTCCTCGATGCAGAATTCTTTACTGTGAGATGTTTGAGGGGCTTCTTGTAGCATCTCAATGGGATTAAGATCTAGGCTTTGGCTCGGCCACTCCAGGATTCTCCTTTTCTTAGTTTTCAGCCTTCAGTCCTTGGTGGATTTACTCATATGTTTTGGGTCACTGTCATGTTACAGGGTCCAGTTCCTGGAATGCCGTATTTGGCCAGACATGTCCTCTGTTATGGTTAGTAAATAATACAGTTTTAGACTCATCTGTCCGAAGAACATTTTAGAAGTCCTGGCCTTTGTCTTTGTTCTTTCTGGCAAACTTCAGCCTTTATGTTTCTCTTAGAGAGAAAGGGGTTCCCCCTTGCACCCCTTCTATTCAAGTTAAAGTTATCCAGTCTCTTTCTGATTGTAGACATTCACATCAACAGTAGCAAGAACCTGCTGTAGGTCCCGTGATGACCTTTTAGGGGGTTTGGAGACTTCTTTTAGCATCTTGCAGTCAGATGTCTTGCTTGTACGGCCAGACCTGGGCACGTTGGCAGTTGTTTTGGAAGTTCTCTAGACTATTTTCTAGATGGTGCAATGGCCCATTCAAATTCTTTTGAGATTTTGTTAAATCCCTTACCAGACTTATAAGCTGCTACCATCTTCTTTCTTTCTTCTTTTGATCTCACTATGGTGTTCACTCTCACCTCAACATTCAGGAGCAAATCAAACCTAATGTCTGAGGTTTAAATAAGTCAGACCTCCTTCAAAATACTGAGTAACAATGTTCTAATCACATCCACCTGATGTTCTACACCTGCGTGTGATTTTAATAGAAAATAAAAATGGGGGGGTGTCCTAATTTATTCCTTACCAGAAATAAATGTTTTAAAGAATTACATTTTACATACAAAATTTTAAAAAGGCTTTTCTTCTGTTTTAATTGTTTAGTTTTACTTGAATCTCCCAGTATTGTTAAAATTGAGATTAATAATGTTACAAAACACATAGGCTTTCATAGGGTGTCCAAATATTTTCACGTGACTGTAAAGATCATGTGACTGGTTGTACTAGAGCTGCCCCGGTCAAACGGTCTTGTTAGTCATCAATGCAAATTCATCATCTAAAAACTTTTTCTCAGCAAGGAAGCAAATTAAAATGCTGATTCTGATTATTGAAAAAACAATGAATATCCATCAGGCTTTTAACTATTTTTAGCTGTGCAGAATGCTTCTGTACATTAGTATACGTAACGGTATGCCATGTATAATGTAATGCATTGAAGTTGATGGTTTGTACACATATTAACCTTCCTTAATACTGTGGTCAGTGTGTGGTCACAAAATCTGCTGCATTTTCATCAACTCACACTTATTATTATTTTATTATTACTTATTATTTTAATTTTAAGGTCAAATACAGCATTGTAGTCAGAAGCAAAAGCAGCTTCTCAGTAAAAACACTGCCCACAGTAAAATGAAGTAAAATTAATTGTGGAATGAACACACATTGATTTTCATGTGTCGGTTCGATACATTGGATCATGCAATATTTTGGTCAATGCATCAATATAAAACGATCAATTGTTATACCCCTAATACATGTATAGACCCACAAGTAAGGTGATGAATGAGTAGAACTACATGTTACAAATTGGTAATAGAGAGTGTTGAGTGGATATTGTGTTTTAGTGTTTCAACTCGCAGGGAGAAGACTGTGTATTATAAGGACTACAGGCTTACAGAGAGAGAACTGACTTTGCTGTGACTAGTTAATGTGAGCCGCCATGGCAACTCAAGGCAGGACTGACACAGACAACTTGAGAGTTTGAAACATTGATGCACGTTCGTTAGCAATATAGCAATACAGTCTTATGCAAAAGTTTGCACACCCCTTGATAAATAACAGATTTTGGTTATTTTGTAATTGAAAATTAAATCTCTCTAGAACATGGAAAAAATACACAATATTTTTAGCAAACATTGATGCATTTATGACTTTTTATGTCATAAATTGAACAAAAATAAAAAATAAAAACATTGAGAGACTGTGTTCACATATTTTCAATTACAAAATGACCAAAATGTGTTATCAAGGGGTGCCCAAACTTTTGCATAAGACTCTATATGTATAAGTAATGATGCACAGCAGACAGATTTCACTCTAAACAAGCTTCTTTTGAATTTTACTCAGAAGAGGTCTGTTGTTTACGCTCCAGAATAATGGCGAAAACAATAACTACACTGTAAATATTTCCAACCATGCAGCACACTCATTCTCACTGGCTTTTATATGTGTTTTGAGTTGTATTTACAGTATGCCTGAATGGATATTCACTTTACACTCCATACAGAAGACTCATACAATATTGTTATGTGGATACACACAAAATGGAAAATGGACAAGCTGCAAACTTCTGTATGGAGGCCTGCCAGAGCTTGAATGCTTTCATATGCCACTCTCAAACTTGCCAGCACCGCGTCCAATAGCAAATGAATGAGTGAACACAGGACTATTTGCTTCATTTGAATTCTCTTCCCTGGGCAGTTGGAGGCGGAGGATCCTCCACAGAAAAGCGAGGGTAAAAGCACGCAGGAGGCTTGGGAGAATTCGCTGGCTGACGACTGCAAGGTAGTTGGCTGTGTGGCGGCCAAGGGCACAGTCCAATTCACCATTGTGCTCTGATGCTGTGTGCAGTATTTCAGCATCTATACCCATCATCTGTTGTCCAGGCTGAATGCAACCACTGTAGTGTAGTTTCTTGAAGGAGTTTAAACTAATACCATCACAGTACAGATCTGTACAGCACATTATTCACAATGGCAGAGTATCTGAGGTGTTGAGCTTTAAAGTGGTTGCATACAGCTTGTTCATCATTGTGGTAGTTCACTTGCATGGCATTTTAGTGGCACAGTTCTTTCGATCTGCTTCATTCCTCATTTGTACATTTCTTTCATTAATGTAGACTAGTATTACAATGGTCCTACTAACCATACTGTAGTATATAGAGTTATTACACACATGATGCATTTCTAATATTTTGTATATGTGTGTAATTCTGAACAGTATCTTATTTTCTTTGTCTGTGTGCAGTTTTGGTGTGGAACAGTAAATTTGTACTGTATCGGTGTACTGTATGTTCTTTGGCTGTTGGTGTGTGTTGCTCTTGTTATGTTGTTCTGGAGCTTGTGTGTAAACATTTTAAAATGACAATATTCATCATTTGTGGAGTTTTAATACTGTTTGTGCCATTTCAGTCTTTGCACTTGTGTTATAGGCGAGTGTCACATGTTTGTCTATTGCTTCCCTTTGTGTGTGGCTCTTCTAGGCCAGAGGTGCTCAGTTCCAGTCCAGGAGGGCCAGTGTCCACCACATTTCAGTGATTTACCTGCTCACCTGATTATGCTGATCTGTTAATTTAAGCTTTGTGGGTGGGTTTCAGTAAGGGAAACACCACACTGTGCCCTCCAGGACCAGAGTCGTGCGTTTCTGTACTCAAAGTGACTTACCTATTATTTCTCCACATTTAAATTATTCAAATTGTTTCTATATTCTACCTATTGAGACATTTCCTGATATAAATACAATACAACTTTATACTGGAACAATTCCCAAATAATTTTCACCAGAAACTAGAAAGTCATGTAGATTAGAATCATTTTCAGTGTGTTTGCTTTGTGACTTCCCTGTGTTTGTCCTGTGTTCTATGTTTTTCAGCCTCAGGTTGGGTTGCATGACAGGCAGCATCAAACTCAGGTGTTATGTTACATTCATGTAGTCGTGCACTCCTCCCAGTGGTCAAGCCTTGACCTTGTGTCCTTGCTGAGCTTTTCAGTAAGAGTGTATACTTGTTTCAGGATGAACTGTCAGGCTCCACGCCCATGTCCACCACTGCCTCTGACCTGGCGCTGGACTCCCACAGAGAGGAGGGGGATGGCTCCAGCAGGAGCACAGAGGTGCAGGCCGCACCTGGTACTCGCACCGTCTCCGTGGGTGAGTCTGTTGGAAGAGCAGCAGCTAGACTGAGCTTTCGCAATGGATGTCGCCTGAGTTCTATTTGTATTAATGTGCACTAGTGGACACTGAGGGCAGCTGGTTAATAAGAGACATATTTGCAATGAAGTATTTTAGCAGTCAGTTTATAGGAGCATCAAAAAAGCAGAGTGTATTTTATTACTCTAGCAATACTTCAAACGACGTGACACTAATTGCACTGCAAGGCTATTATGTTAACAATATGAATGGTTAGTTTTGAAATGGTAATTGCAGAACATTTTAATACTTAGTAAAAATACCATTTTATATAATTACCCAATTAGTAGTCAATTAAGACGAATAGTCTTTAGTATTACAACTTGACTGTAAAACATTGTGAGGCTGATCATTTAAATAACCTAAATTCATTAAAATGAATGAATTAATTCATTGATTCGTTATCCATTTTGGGTCATGGGGAAGCTGGAGCCAATCCAAGCTGACAATGGGCCAAGGCAAGGTAAACCCTGGAGGCCAATGACAACAGTTTGGTTCAGATTTATATAATAAATATTAATTTCATACTTAAATAGTTTTAGTTCAACTATGCTTTATTGGGATATATGATTGTTAGTTGGCACATTGTCACAGTGGTTATGCAATGATGAAAAATATTTGCCATTTATAGCCACATTATGCTGATCAAACAGCAGGTCATCAATTTGTCATCATTCATGTCCATCTGATACCTAAACTGCTCTATAGTTTGTATGATGTGGTTGTATGAGATTGTGGAATTGTTATTTTAAGGTGTTTGTTGTGTTCAATATTACTTGTGTAGGTTTGGTGGAGAATGAAGAGAAGTCTGATGTACAAGCTATTATTGATTCTACCCCAGAGCTCCATTTGGACCTCAGTGGCTACAGAGGGTCCAGGTACATTAAATTAAAATGTTTAGTCTATAATAAAATGTGATGACATCTGACTGACGACTAAAGCCATTTTGATCTGAAGGCTTATGCTTAATTGCATGACATTTGCTTCTAAGACAAATACAAGTGATGAAGTTCAAATATCAATGTCCAGCGCTCAAAAAATGAAACACTTTGAAGCCACATCAGATCGTAATGGGATAAAAATCATACTGGATATCTATACTGATATGGACTGGATAATGTGTTAGGAATTAAAGGATCCCACATCATTTGATGGAAATGAAAATGATCAAATTACAGAAGGCTGAACTCAAAGACACCCTGAAAATCAGAGTGAAAAATTCATGCAGAAATTGCATTGCAGCAACTCAAAATGGTACTCAGTAGACTGTATGGCCCCCATGTGCTTGTATGCCTGACAGTACTACTGAGATGATGGACAGTGTCCACTCAGATGTGGAACAGGGCATCACTGACCTCCGAAACATTATGTCCCAGAGGTATTCTATTGGATTTAGGCCAGGTAAGTGTAGGGGCCAGTCAATGGTATCAGTTCCTTCATCCTCCAGGAACTGCCTGCATACTTACACAAGAGACTGGGCATTGTTGTTCACCAGGAGGAACCCAGCACCCAATGCACCAGCATAAAGTCTGACACTGGGTCCAAGGATTTCTTTCCGATATCTAATGACAGTATGACAGGGTGCCATTGTCTAGCCCAGGGGTGTCCAACTCCAGTCCTGGAGGCCGGTTTCCGGCACAGTTTGTGCATTTCCCTGGTCAAGCACACCTGGTAAGACTCACCTGTTAATTGCCAGGTTCAGGGAGTGTGTTTTAAGAAAGGGAACTACCAAACTGTGCAGGACAGCGGCCCTCCAGGACCGACTTTGGACACCCCTGGTCTAGCCTGTAGAGGTCTATGCTTCCCTCCATGGATATGCCTCCCCAGAGTGTCACTAGATAGTTGATATTTTCTTGGGTTATGGTTAGAACAGTGCAGGTTTGGTGATTCCACCTCAGTGCCTTCACGGATGTCTGAAACTCTCTCAGCGGCAGCACTGATTGGGTTCAAACCTGGTATTTGATGGCTACTACACATAGGAGAACTCCTTGAGGAGAACTCTGGAACTGGTAACTGAACACATTAACATTAGTGTTCAGTGTATTAAAAAACACACTGCTTTTCTAAACGACTCATAAATATATTTATTTTTTAAGAATATTTCTTAAGTGCTTTTGCAGAGTACTCTATATACAAACCCGATTCCAAAAAAGTTGGGACACTGTACAAATTGTCAATAAAACCAGAATGCAATGAAGTGGAAGTTTCAAATTTCAATATTTTATTCAGAATACAACATGGATGACATATCGAATGTTTAAACTGAGAAAATTGATCAGTTTTTGGGAAAAATTAGTTGATTTTAAAATTCATGGCATCAACACATCTCAAAAAAGTTGGGACAAGGCCATGTTCACCACTGTTTGGAATCCCCTCTTCTTTTTATAACAGTCTGCAAACGTTTGGGGAATAGGAATGTGTCCCATTCGTTTCAAATACAGACTTCTAGTTGTTCAACGGTCTTAGGTCTTCTTTGTCGCATCTTCCTCTTTATGATGCGCCAAATGTTTTTTATGGGTGAAAGATTTGGACGGCAGGCTGGACATTTCAGTACCCGGATCCTTCTCCTAAGCAGCCATGATGTTGTGATTGATGCAGTATGTGGTCTGGCATTGTCATGCTGGAAAATGCCAGGTCTTCCCTGAAAGAGACGACGTCTGGATGGGAGCATATGTTGTTCTGGAAAACATATGTCAAAGTAAAGGCCCGGGGGCCGGAAGGTTTTCTACGGCCCCTGGGATGATATTGATCTATTATTAGAACCGGCCCGCAGGCGCACCAATACTACATTTCCCACAATGCAACGGTGACGCACCGAGTAATAGTCTGCTTAATTTCAATATTTTTTAGCACAGCAGCCGTTAGAATAACCGTAAAGTTAACTTTCAGATTCCCATGAAAAATGGCAAAACGGAAGGTGGACACTGAGAACCGGGGATTTAAACAAGGTGGGAGTCGGACATTTGCTGATAAAATTAGTGCTGCTGCTGACTTCCGACGCCGATTTGCTGACTTTGAAGCACAAAAAGCAGGTTTGAACTGATCAGGTTGAAAGCTCACCACCAGACCTGCAAATGGAGTTGACTGACCTCCAATGCAATGATGCACTGAGGGTGAAATATGTGGCAGTGGGTGAGTTTGCCCATTTCCTCCCGGACACAATGCCCCAGCTGCTCACACGATGTCTATGTTTGGCAGCACATACCTGTGTGAACAACTATTTTCTTTGATGAAGCTGAACATCACACAGAAGTCGACG
>JBBIGC010000029.1:10529644-10543168 GCA_037576955.1 Lepidarchus adonis
ATAGGGTATAGAGAGTATAGCGTATACTAATTACAGTGAGTCTGTATATAGGGTATAGAGAGTATAGCGTATACTAATTACAGTGAGTCTGTATATAGGGTATAGAGAGTATAGCATATACTAATTACAGTGAGTCTGTATATAGGGTATAGAGAGTATAGCGTATACTAATTACAGTGAGTCTGTATATAGGGTATAGAGAGTATAGCGTATACTAAGAGAGTTTGTCTCTGTGTAAATGATTAATTGTCACATTTGCTATTAGTTTAGCCTGTTCGAAACACCCGCAGTGCATATTTTACGCTCTCATTTTGCGAAAGCTTTGACTTGAGCGGCATTATTTTTCGGTCAACAAAAATGAAGCAGCGTAAAGTCAATTCAATTACGAGAAGCAAACACATAAATCAGCACTGTTCTGGGAAAAAATGGCAGAGGCCGTAAGCAGTATAAATAGAGGTGTGGACTCGGCATTAAAACTGTCACTGTGACTGAAAAATAGCACTGACTCCTTTCATTTAAACAGTGCAGTAGATGATAAAGTGAGAAATGCATGAGGCCAGATGCTTAGAACTAATGATAACTTTTACTACACCCACAATTGCCCTGATTTGGCTCGTTTTAGTCGTTGAGTTGATGTTATTGTCCTCCAGTTCTTTTGTTCTTGATGAGAACATCAATGTGCCATATTGAACAGACCAGACAAGCACAATGGACTGTTGACAAATTGTATCTAGAACATATGACATTAAAAAAAGCAAGATTTTATTTTAAAACTATATTTGTTTAAGAGAAAAGACAGCGAACAGTCATAAGGCAGTCTACTGAAGTACCAAGACTTAATTGGTGGAAAGTATGTGTTCATGCTTTGTGCTGGTGACTGGGAGTGTATGGGATTAATATCGCTCTTGTTGGTTCACCATCTTCTGTGAAAACACTGGAACCGTCCGCTAGCTCCTCGTTGTGCTGATGTCTGCTTACACAGGCCATTAACTCTTAGAACATTTTTCACACACCCACGTGCCCAGAAACCCCTCGCTCTCCAAACCCCAACACATTCTTTGGAGCGCCGTGATTGCTCTTAACTCATTTGGCGTCATTAGCACAGTGTTCTCTTGTCATGTAGGTGGGAGATTTGTTCTTTTCATTTGAGTGAGCCTGGTTTCATGGCTTAGATGGTGCCTTCGGATCAGCTGACACCACAGGGACATCTAACATATTGAACCAGCTCTCCTAATTCACTCAGCCATAGCAGGAGGCATGTGATCAGAGGGCCGCGAAAGGGTCATATAAAAGGACATGTGATGACCGCCTCCACTGATATTTCAAGAATCAGGAGGAAACCCACCAAGATGTTTTGTATATTAGAGGTATAATAGCTCACATTTTACAATACAATGTGTATTGTGTTCACTGCAAAAGCATGCACATTTTATTAAATTGTTTTTTTTTTAATTTAAATTTGATTAAACGTCAATATTAATTTTGCTATTGCTTTTTCAGTTCTAGACCTATAAGCAAAAATAACTACAAACTATTCCTTTTTGTCCAAGAAAAAGTGTAATGTACACTTGTGTTTCCTGATTTCTTTTTTTCACACTTAAATGTTTCAGATCATCATACAAATTAAAGATAACACAAACAAACGCAAAATGTGCTTTTTAAAGAAGGATTTTATCATTTGGGGAGAAAAAAACATCCAAACCTACACCTAATAACTGATTGAGCCACTATTAGCAGCAACAACTGCAATCGAGCATTTGTAATAACTTGCAATGAGTATTTTATAGCTATGAAGGAATTTTGCCCACTCATCTTTACAGAATTATTGTAGTTCAGCCACATTGGAGGGTTTTTGAGCATCAACCACCTTTTTAAGGTCACACAGCATCTCAATAGGATTCAGGTCAGGACTTTGACACGGCCACTCCACAGTCTTCATTTTGTTTTTCTTCAGCCAATCAGAGGTGGACTTGCTGATGTGTTCTGGATCATTGTTCTGCTGCAGAACCCAATTTTATTTCAGCTTGAGGTCGTGAACAGATGGACATTTTCTTTCAGGAGTGTTTGGTCGACAGCAGAATTCATGCTTCCATTTATCACAGCAACTCTTCCAGGTCCTGAGGCAGCAAAACAGCTCCAGACCTTCACACTACCACCACCATGTTTTACTGTTGCTATGATATTCTTTTTCTGAAATGCAGTGTTACTTCTATGCCACACAAGGCCAAGTAGGTTATAAAATCCATCACTTTAAAAATGCATTTTGTTTTTACTTGTGTTGTCTTTGTCTTTGTAATTTTTCATGATCAGAAACATTTAAGTGTGACAAACATGGAAAAGAGAATATGCGAGATTGTGGGTGCCTATTTGTCCATGTGTGTATGTGTCCATTTAAGACGTTTCAGTAATGATCCTTAGCCAAGGCTGACTTTACCATTAGAGTCAGAATGTCTACAAAGCCTTTAGGCAAGTGAGGGAGGAATGAACACATTTCCTTCCCCAGCACCAGATTCCCATTAAAGGACTTTAGATTAGAATCCACAATAAACGTGTCACATGACAACAGCATGTTTGTAACTGATTTGATTGGAAACAACAAATGGAATGACATCAGGAGGAAAAATGTATTTTATATGTAGTATAATATCATTAATCAATCTGATCAGTTTGACCAATCTGAACAACAATCCTATATGAGTGTTGTATAGGACTGTTCAATATTTTTAATGAACATATCTGATGATGTTGAAACTAATACACACGTGTTTAAAATATGGCAAAATTGGGAGGTGTTCCATCTGCAAACGCATCACAGCTAAATGTAACAATACACATGCGGTAAAATAACATTTTAACACAGAAGGTCAGTGTAAATGGTTTGTACAGGAAGTATCATCAAATATTTTTCAGATTAGTCCAATCTAAGTATTTTTTCTACCTGCTGATGCTCATATGATGCCAATTACCACTATACATATTAAGTTGTCATGATGATTTATATTATATCTGAATTTAATTGATTATTTTGTATGGACGAGTGTCCATTTATACACATGTATATACACATATGCATATTCATACATATATTTATGATTATAAATAGTTGCATATTATTTTATATGTACAAAAATACTTATATACACTTATATATATTGTTAACATTTATCTTATAGTTATAAATATAAATCCATATCATGTATTCATATTGTAGATTGTATATTATATTTGTTCAGTATTTTTTTCATTGTATATTTACATGTTGTTGTTGTTTTTATACTGTTGTGCTTGAGAGACGCCATCAACCGGAATCAAATTCCTTTTTTTTTTTACTTTTAATTGGAATTTGTACCATTTCTGTCACTTTTGAGTGATAAACAATGATCAGATGGTTGTCATGTTTGATATTTGAAATACATTTACAAAAAAATGATCTACCCTGTTATTGCTCCATGCATATCCAATCAAAACCATGAAGCAGCCAATTGTAACCACATTAGAAGGCATCGAATGCTTCACAGCGAGCACTCTCTCTCCTCTCTCTCTCTTGTGCTCTCTCTCTCTCTCTCTCTCTCTCTCCCCTGTGAGAGCAAGTGATCGATAAAAAGGTATTTTTCATTGTTGTTGACGCAAACTAGGTCATGCGCCATCGGTGCTTTTCAGCAAGCCCAGGCACTTCTCTGCAGAGAGGAACTATTGACTGGGCTGAATGCAGTGCAGCTGAATTATGTAAGATGCAGTTCTCGGGCACTTCGTAAAAGCACTAACGGTGCGGCAGATAGGACTGGTGATAACTCCAGCGTTGCATGATGTGTTGGGGTGGTGGGAGGGGTGTTGTGCGTAATCAGCTAAGATGCTATTAAAAGCAAGAATCGGGGGAGGGGGGTAGCTGTGTTTCCTGGAATGTCAGGGATGGTCTTAGCCATGGCAAACAGGGTGGTGAAAAGATTTTGATTTGGTGTATGTCTCTAGACCAAACCTAAAAAGTGTCGTTAAATGATGAGAAAACTACAGAACCTTTCCATTATGTGTCTTCAAGCTTCTTCACCTCCTTTGCCTAAAACAGTCCAAATTAAAGCTCCATACAATAAAAGGTACCGTCAACAACCCAACTAAGCCTTTTTGTACCATTGATGTTCACTATTTAATAGTATTTCTTCTATAAAATCTCTATTTAATCTCCCATCGCAGAGGTAATACCCAACTACGGTAATAACTAACATGCAGTTACTTACAGCCTGGAAAAGCTGCGTCACATGAGCTAGTGTTTATCTGGATGGAGCTGCACATTAACTACCTTTACAGCTTGTTTACTTCAGCGTCCACTCTTAGAAAAGCCTAACCCAGTGGATCAGCGAGCAGGCTCTTTAAGGGCGACTTAAAGCCTATTTAAGGACTAACTTGGGTCAGTGTACCAACAATGAAAACATAAGGAAAGTGCTCTGGCTCCAAAAAACAATAATCGTTTAACGCTAATCACATTTCAGACAATGCTAAGCCTTTTGAATTCCGAGTGTAACATCTTCACGTTGACTTTTGCTTCCTTTGCCCTTCGTTTTCTCTCACCCCCACTTCTTTTTCCGCGTTTCCCCTTGTACTGTAGCTCCTACATCAAAGAAGGGGGCTGAGCATCTGTCTATAGTGTCAACTCGCCTCAAAGCTCCATGTTAAGTAATAACAGTCTGTGACGTCAAAGGCTCTCCGACAGAGCCGGGTGGTGGGAAGAGGGGGGAGAAAGACAGCGTGAGTCAGGGAAGGAGGAGGACGTTGAGGTTGTTTGTTTGTTTGTTTGTTTGTGTGTGTGTGTGTGGGGGGGGGGGTGTTACTCTTGTGTGCGACCATCCTATTAAATGCCATCAGTAACCTGTCCAATCAGGGGAAACCTCTGTGTGTTGACTGTTCCTGGAAATTAGTTCGCCTTCTGCTGACTGCAGTAGGGCAGAAATATCACAGCCATTAGACACAGCTACGCATCAGCACCGTTTCCCAGAGCACCACAGAATGCAGCACTATACAGGTGCACTCTTACAACATGCTCTATGATGCCTCTATTCGGAAGGTGAATACAGGCAGAAGAGCGAAGGAACTGCCCTTGTCCTGTTTGTCAGAATGAACAAAGACAATGTAGGGGGTTTGCGTGGGCTAGAACTTACAACCATCCCGTTCTTCATGCCCCCTTTTATAAGCACGCAGTCAACCTTCTCCTATACGTTCTCTTCCTATATATAATTCTAATGCTGTTATTATAAAGATTACAATATCGCAAGCCAAAAAAAGCGTTTTGTTTGCTACCGAATAAAACTTCAATGAAGGGTTTGATTTTGGGTGTTCCTGCAGTTCGTTGGGCTTAAGCATAATACATATCTTACATGTGGGGTTCATATAATAAAGCTGGACACAGAGAAAGGAGAGAAGAAATCAACCTTGTTTGCAGAAACAAGACTTTGGGAATAAAGCAAACAAGAATCAACTTTTCATTTTTTATTCTCAGGCTGTAAAATTGTTTGTCTTGTTTTATAAACAGGACTCTGCTTCCTATATGCAGTATTCTCCCCCTATATCAATGCCTGTTTAATAATGAGGATAATAATGAGACGCTTCGCAAGGTTGTGCAGGACATGATCAAATCTTTGCATTTCTTTATGCTCTACTCTTAAATCTGCAGCCATTCTCCTCCTGGCAGTGTGCCGAAAGCCTCTGGGAATTAATTGGACATTACTGATCTTTAAAGCTCACATCTCTAGACAAGAACAAGTTACAGCAACGACTGGAATGTGTGTTATTGGATTAACCACAAGACAAAATGCATGTGCTGTTTTACAAAACTGATCTCCGAAGGACTTACGATCAGTGCAACAACTAACATGATTACACTTCTATATAGAAAGTTAATTTTTAAAGAATACTACAGTACCAGCCTTTGAAATTTAGGACAGTGTGCTTTTTAAGGTGCCAAGCAACTTTCCACTGACTACTACAGTTCATATCACAAGACTAAAACCTATGAACCATGTGATGCTTTCTCTAGGCTAAAAAGTTAACATTACTTTTGACCACTTTAGTGAAAACTACTCTAGACTAAAGTTGGCTGAACCAACTCCTTGGGTCACACAGACAACGTTACTCTTTTATAAGATAGAGTCGGTATGTATTCGATTTTGGGTACGTTTTGATGAGGTTGATAACCTGAAATGCTTATTCATTATTGTAAAGAACAGAAATCATAGCCATATGGTGTTATTTTGTGCGCATGCGCAGAACGGCTAACTACCGCATATCGATAGGAAGCACGATTTGTCAGTACACCGGCCCCATTTATAAGCCAATCGCTGTGCATGTATTTTTTCTGTCTGTTGGCATCGGCACACACCTTCATCTCTGTATCGCTCCGCGCAGGCTCTCATTGAACCAACTGTAGTTTATAAGCTGGAGAGGGATTTGAAATGTTTACCGCTTTAGCATTGTAAAGTGTGCTCAAAAACAGAAAATTAAACAACCATACCACCGTAACGGTAAACAAGCTGTCGAACTTAACCTGAAAGTATTAAACGTAGGAAAAACCCATAATAATCCGGCTTTTACTTTAGTATTCACCGAGTGTAATATAATTAATATATAACATAAACAGATACTGCCCTTAAATGTTCGCTTTGTTCGCGAACCGGACAGCAGTTAGATGGTGATGTGGCTTGTTCAGCAAACCAACTTTGTGCTGCGACCGCTGGAACTAGGTAACGCGTGACGCCCGAGTCCTTTTAATGGACGAAACACTGTATAATGGTATCGGGTACGTTTTGATTGAAGGGAAAATCGCCAATGAGCATAGGAGACGTCACGTTATGGGCGGGTTTACCCTACGAGTCGGACCAATCACGCGCTCGGATAGGACGTTCGTATTGTTTTGACCTTTGAAACCGCATCACCGCCCACCTCGTGTCCGTGGCGGAGGAAAACTATAAATACAGGAGGGTGACAGCGCTCGGACGACGAAGTTGTAAAAACACCCAGGCAGTGGGGGTGGAAAGACGCTTTTAAGAAGGTTAAACGGAAGCAAAATTGACCTTTTTAGGCGCCTACAAACTGGAATACATTTTTTTATGTTAACTTACTTAATGTGAAGGAAAATATTTATATCTACAGTTTTGTATTTGCACTAGTTAACGGTACTTCAACTACTGAGAAGCTTTTTTTAAGTAAGTAGCACCCTTCTTTTCCTTTACTCTGGAGCTCTCTCGACTTTGTATTTCATAGCTTGTTTGACAGTATCTTGCATTTTACTGGTGGTCGTGCAAAATGTGGTCTATAACTGCAATTGTTAACGTAAAGACAACTTAAATATCGAGTCAGCCAACTTACTGCGTCAGTGCTAGCAAACACCCAGTCTGTGTGAGGGGTTGCTAACTCGCAAAACTCCTAAGATTAGCCTCATACTATAACGTTTTTGGTTAAATATCTTCATTTTTTCACTTTACATAAAGCCATTCATCTGTCGGGTGGTATGTTGGTGTGTTCGTGTCGAGGATTTAGAAATGTCCGTGTGGCGGCGTAAAATGCCTTGTTTCAGGTTAGCATTAGCTTGTTTAAGAGGAAACGCTGCATTTGTATGCATTACGCATGCGTTAAGAATAATATCCGTTTCTTTAACGGTGGTCTTCTCACTGTGGCAGAATTAACGGATGAAATGTCTTCGTAGCTGCATAAATGAAATGTAGCATGGCAGCAGTCATTTCCAAAAGACGTGAGGTATAATTTGGCGTAGAAATGACTCGAGCTCTACTGGAAGACGCCCCGTGAAATGTGTTAATACCGTCCTGTTCTCCAACGCTCTCGGTTTCACCACCGTAGCCTATTTACCTACGTAGTTCTTCGGGTTTCTAATCGCCGCAACACGTTATATCCAAAAATAGCCTGAACTAGATCTAGTTCGACGTTGCCGACTCGGCTAGATTGGTCTCACTTGCATGGGGTCTAGAGTGAGTTGGTTATGTAACGCGATCAGATGCGCGAGCCCCACCGCTGCCTGTGACGACAAACTGCACAGAGCGTGCGCGCTTACGTCGATAGGACTGTCTGTCCCCCCGCCTCCACCGTACACTGTTACCAACGCTTATGAGCAGGTTCTCCTCTGAATTTGGACCCTCTCAGATGTTCAGTATTCAGCAGTGGAGGTTTTTAACGTCGTCGTCTACTGACTTTGTCAAGACGTTCACACACTGATAACCTGAACTGTGAGCTTCCAAGGGTAGACTGGTTAAGTCTATGTTTGGATTATTATTCAGACATTTTTCCATAAATCATTGAGTCCTTTTGAGATCAGACTAAACCGATTGGCAGTCTCATTTGGTACCAGTGGGTATTTTACAGTCCTGCTTTGTGGCCTGCTTTTGTAAAACTTCGCTCCCTTTGTTTCTCCTAAGGAACTGGATCTTGTATATGTGGAAGGAGACATTTCCTCTGCAACCAGCACTTTGTTCTGTTGCCTGGCTCCAGCTGAACCTCGTCCCGCGGGAGGCTCGACACCGCAAGATTTCAACCGTCATCGGAAATACTCATTTTGCACCTGGGCAGTTCAGTAGCTATGCAGCTTGAAATCCAAGTAGCACTCAACTTTATCATTTCTTATTTGTACAATAAGCTGCCACGGCGACGTGTCAACATTTTCGGCGAGGAGCTGGAGAGGCAGCTGAAACAGAAATATGAGGGACACTGGTACCCGGACAAGCCATACAAAGGGTCTGGGTTTCGCTGCATACATGTTGGGGAGAAAGTGGACCCAGTTGTAGAGCAAGCAGCCAAAGAGAGTGGGTTGGACATTGAAGACGTCCGCAACAACCTGCCTCAGGACCTTAGCGTCTGGATCGATCCTTTCGAGGTGTCTTATCAGATTGGGGAGAAGGGACCCGTCAAGGTGCTATATGTGGACGATAGCAACGAGAACGGGCTGGAATTGGACAAGGAGATCAAGAACAGCTTTAACCCTGAGGCCCAGGTCTTTATGCCAATCACTGAGCCTGTTGGACCCTCACCTACGTCCAGCTCCCCATCCCCTCCCTTTGGCCAGTCGGCCGCTGTGAGCCCCACCTTCATGCCCCGCTCAACCCAGCCTTTAACCTTCACCACTGCCACTTTTGCCGCCACCAAGTTCGGCTCCACTAAGATGAAAAGCAGCGGTCGGAACAACAACAAAGTGGCGCGAAGTTCTCCCACCAATCTGGGCCTGAATGTGAACAACCTCTTGAAGCAGAAAGCCATCTCTACATCGATGCATTCTCTCTATGGCCTCGGCTTGGGTGGGCAGCAGCAGCAGAAGACCTCGGCCCTGTCACCCAACGCCAAGGAGTTTGTGTTCCCCAGCCTGCAAGGCCAGGGCAGCCCAAGTGCAATGTTTCCCGGGGAGAGTTCCCTCAGCCTCAGCCCTCTCCAGTACAATAATGCCTTTGACGTGTTCGCCGCCTACGGGGGCCTGAACGAGAAGTCCCTGATGGACGGCCTGAATTTCAGCTTGAGCAACATGCAGTATTCTAACCAGCAATTCCAGCCAGTAATGGCCAACTAGGAAACAAAGATGTGACTAAAATGACCAGAGATATGTGATGGGGGAGGGTTGCTTATTTTCAAAAATTCTGGAAAAGAGGAAAAAAAAAAATTGAAAAAGGAACAGCTTACACGTCAACTGTACAGTCCCAGTGTACAAGTCGAAGAGCATGAGCCCGAGGGTGAACTACTTTGCCCCCTTGAGTTTTTTTTGTTATTTTTTTTTATTTTTTATGTTTTTTTATAATGAAGCTTGGAGAACTTGTCCAAGCTTGGTTACCCAAACTCAATATTATTTTTCTTTTGCCAACCAAGCACAAAATTATTTTTATTGACTGTTTTAAGATATCTCTATGAGGAATTAAAACACAAGTCATGGCCTCTTACAGTATTTAAGATATAGCTGGACAGCCAATTTTCAAAGAATTGGCCTAAATACTAAGTGGGATTTCCTGGTCTTTTTTCTAATTGTATAATTTAATTTAGTACAGAGTTTGTAAAATATCAGAGTATATATTGTTTCTATGACATGGTATTGCATTTATATCTTTTTACTACTCCAGTGATCCGTAATGGCTGCAGCAGCTTTTGTGTTATTTCTTTTTTTATTGAAATTGTAAAATGAATCCATCTTTAAAAACATCAGCTGTTCTAAAGATTGTGTACAGAATATTCCGTAGTGGTGGGATTTAAGATTATTTGCTTTTTGAAAAAACATAAGAGTTGTATTTTCTGTTAAGAGTTAAAAGATTTTTGCTATATTATGGACAAAATGTAATCGTATATTAATTTTGTACCTACATTGTGCAATACTTGATAAAAACAAAACGGTATAACAAAGTATTTGGAGTCAGTGTCTTACATGTGAAGAGGGACTGAGTTTATTAAGTTTGTATTAAAATGCTTGAAAATTAACTTGTGTAACTTTTTCTTTTTCTGTTAAATGCTAGTGTTTGGTGTTTTAAAGACATGGACACACCTTAAATATCCACATTACAGAAGCACATTCTTTCAGAGTTGGTCTTTAAAGCCAATATGCCAAATATCTTGCTATATAGGAAGTAAAATATCTTAGTATGAACCACTAAACCAGAATAATAACCTTGCAGATCAGATTAATGTGAGATGTATGTTTATATTAACATGCTTTGGTGCTTTGTTCCTGAGCAACTTCAGAACATTGTTTAATCCACTGGAACTAGTGCATCATGCTATTTTTACCCCAACGTTTTAAAACCCCGAGAAGTTGGGGATAAAAAGTGGGTGTCTTATTCCTTCAGAAGTCATTTTGTAACCGATTTGACACTTATTTTCCTGAAAATATACCTGGTAATTCATGATGGGAGGCAGAGGGGGGTGATCTTATGGGACGTATCTGTTTTGGTCTCCACCCATGTGACACTGCGCTTGCTCTGGCTGTCATTGCAAGCTGTGGGGAATTTAGCAGATATGTCGTGAGGACTGCTGTGGCATCCCTAATGTTGCTCGGGCCTCCAGGCTTTTCACACTTACAGGATTACGTGCAGGAGGGAGGTTCTCCAGTTCTCGCAGACCCTGTAGTTCTAAAAACAGCAGCACTCTGGGCTGAGTCTTTAATGGCTGCAAGAACTGCAAAAAGAAACCCCTGTGTATATTTAGCTCTCTGATTAACAGGGTTGATGGAGAAATGACAGCTTCAATAGGCAGTGTACAAATGGGCAAACTACTAGCTCACTTTGGGTGCTATGATTCTTGTAATGTCTTTGGACACAACAGAGCAAGTTTCATACAGTTAGTGTCATGGTTTTTGTGGTGCAGTATAGAAATGTGCTTTTTTTGCACAGTATGGAGGGTAATTCATTGCCATTGTACTTTTCATTAATAATCAGGATTCTGCATGTGGAAAAAATTAAGGTTGCAGTTATTGTGTGTGTGTGGTTGAGCTGTTTGACGCCTGCTTTTTTTCTACTTTTGTGTGACTGCTCAGTGTCATTCGTCAGTCAATGCGTCAAATGGGTTTTATTGTGGTTTAAGAGCAGGATGCATGATCATGCACTGGCAAATTTACTAGTTCTAGGTACAGGGCACTGCACATGTCTGCGCTTTCACTGTTCTAACGCAAACAATTTAGCTGATTAACAAAATCTTTGCGTTTAAATGGGCGTTAGAGAAGGAAGGACTCTTCAAACATTCTGGGTTTTGTGAGATCTTTTTCATTTGGTCTTATATTGCCCCAGGCAGATTGTACCATTTATGCCTGTTCTTTAACTGGTCAAAACATTGACAAGGGTCCAAGCTTTCTGTTGCTCATATTTGACTTCATCACTTCCAGAAATGATGTATTTCACTTGGCTTTTATAGTATAAAGTTCAAGTTTGCCCCTCACATCAAACGTAGACTCCTTGTGTTGGAAGAAAAATGTAAAATGCTATATATATGCTATATGCCTACCAAATTGGCAGTATTAGCAACAGCTCATGTTGTGAGAACCAAATGAATATAAACAGTCCAATGTCAAAATGAGCAGGTTATGTGGAATCCATGATGCTGGTGTTCTGGAAATCATGCTTTTTTCCCCTCATTTGGTGTGGACAGTCATATAAATGCAACAAACTAATGCACAGAAGTGAACCAAGAGCCACAGTGTTTGGGTGACCACTGTTCAGTTTGGTACGATGTTTTCAAACCGTGGTCTTGGAGACACTGAGTATACTTACTGCTCCCAACACACCAAGTAATTAGCTCATTAGCAACCATTTTGGGTGTGTCAAAGCAGGGGACACACTAACATGTATAAGACATTGTCTCTCTAAGATTGGGAAACACTGGTTTAGTGTGTTTCCTTGTTTAACTACTCAGCACCAAACTTAATAGATATGAAAGTATCATCATTATGCGCTATGGTATTTACTTCACTTCCTGTATGAGTTAGCGGTTAGCTTATGTTAGCTTAGCTAGAGTTAGCTATCGCATGACATTCTTATCTCCCATTATAACATGCTGAAATCCCCAACTGCATTTACAAATGACTTAACTCAAATAAGGTCATATTAAGTAGATATTAAAAAAACAAAACAAGTGGTTTCCAGTGACCCCTGCCCTTCATATACACAGCCTTTACAAATAGCATTCAGTGTTTCATGCTTCACTTCATGTGAGTATTAACCCTACAGTACATCCAACATGCTGTTATCACTAAAAGAGGCTGGAACACTATGTACATATTCAACTTTAGACACAGGGATTAAATGTGCATGGTGGTGATACTCCACACCTACTTTTGAGTGTTTCTGCTGCAATTATCTCCTTTAACAGTGACACGTACACCCAGTCTTGCGCCACCGCTTCACGTCTATTCAGCACAGGCCTTTTTTGGCACCCTCTCCTGCATTTCAAGCAAAGTCCCCTCTGTCCTCCCCCTAGCAGGAGATTTTGCCTCCTAGTACATCATGTCACGCTGGGCAACACCCCTCCCCTCAGCTCGCAGCACCCTGATATGGAGAAGAGGAAAACCCTTGCCTCTGCGCCTCCACCCATGCAGAGGAGGTAGGGCTGGCCTGGCAGCATCTCTTGGCTGTGCCTGCTGGGTGAGTAAGAGGACGAGCTCTATCAGAAGCCACAAATGCCATGTAGTGTTGTGGCAGGAGATGGAACACCATCTGCTGTTTCTTCTTCCAGTCCAGGAGAACACCACAGCAACATCACTCCAGAATAGCACATGGGGCACAGTGGGCGATATGTGGCTCGACGAGGTTCATGGCGAAACACACAAGTAACAGGTGCGACAGGAAGACAAAGTATGGTTCATATTTGATTATGGCTGACCATGCAAACTTCTATTTGAACACAGAACAAAGGCAAAATATTTGATATTGAAAAATTGAGTGTTTATTTAACATATAGCTATGCCCATTTTGAATTCAATATCAGCAACACACTTCAAAAATGTTTGGACAGAGCATGTTTACCCCTGCTTTACATCACCTCTTCTTAACACATCTGAGAACTGAAAGT
>JBBIGC010000029.1:10590905-10602847 GCA_037576955.1 Lepidarchus adonis
AGAGAGATGTTAGATTGTGTGTGTGTGAGTTTGTAAGAATTTGTATGAGTGTGCATGGCTGTGTGAATGAGTGAGTGTGTGAGTTAGTATGTGATTATATGTGTGTGAGAGAGAGAGGTTAGATTGTGTGTGTGTCAGTTTGTAAGAATTTGTATGAGTGTGTATGGCTGTGTGAATGAGTAAGTGTGAGTTAGCATGTGATTGTGTGTGTGTGTGTGTGAGAGAGAGAGAGGTTAGATTGTATGTGTGTGAGTTTGTAAGAATTAGTATGAGTATGTGTGTGAGTTAGTATGTAATTGTGTGTGTGTGAGTGAGAGAGAGAGGTTAGATTGTATGTGTGTGAGTTTGTAAGAATTAGTATGAATGTGTATGGCTGTGTGAATGAGTGAGTGTGAGTTAGTATGTGATTGTGTGTGTGTGTGTGTGTGTGTGTTAGAAAATGTTAGAAAATGTAGGGAGCAGAAATGGACGAGCCATATTCCTGGTATGCAAGAAAACAATGGGAAAACAGAATGGTTAATTTACCTCATACGGTTCTCAAAATATAAGCAAAAATGTAAACGTGCTCAGAATAGCGCAACCTAGTGGTGTACATGTTGGAAATTTTATCTGAAGCGGTTCTAGAAATAGTCCTTTATCCGTTATAGCACCTCCTATTGCCCAAACAAAAATATATTTTGTGCAGGGGTGGCACGTGGGCATGCTGTGTCCCAAGGTTGGTTACATTTGCATATTGTTCAGAGACAATATTAGCATTAGTGTAACTGAAGGCCACGCCTAAAATAGTGAGTAAGTTTAGTGAGAATCAGATGAACGGCCTCGGTGGAGATGGAAAAAGTTTTTTTTTTTAAATGGCGGAAAAGTTTGCGGGGCGGAGACATTGATTAGTGATTCATGATTTCCGATCATTGTGAATACACCACTGCACCGCAACAAAATTTGTCCTCTGCATTTTACCCATCACATGTGCACACGTGGAGCAGCGGGCAGCTATCAACAGCGCCCGGGAAGCAGTGAAGTGGGGACGAAACCTTGGTCAAGGGTTCCTCAGTGGTGCCCGGGCTGGGACTTGAACCGGCGACCTTCAGATCTCAGGGGCAAAAGTCCTAACCACTAGGCCACAACTGCAGTATGCGTTTTAGGGACTATAATAATAGGAATAATAATCAAATCAATGCATGGACTCCTAATTAGAGAAAGACAGAATGTGGTATGGTAAGAAACTTACCTTGACCTCTCGAAGGTTCATGCACTCTTCCCATGAATAGAATTTTCTTTTCATTCTGGCAAAAAAAAAAAGATTTAAAGAAAAAAATTTTATAGTTAAGTTATGAACATGAATTTGTAATGTCTCATTGTAAAAAATATATTTTTTAGTGTGAAAATATTTTAATTGTATTATAAGAATAGACTCATGAATGTATAACTTTCAGTAATGAAAACATTATTTTCATTGTGTAAATGCAGAAACCACCTAAACATGAAAACGAATACATCATAACTGTTTAATGAAGGGGAAAACTGTCTGCATAGTTTTGCCACAGCATCTCAATAGGATTCAGGTCAAGACATTAATTCAGCCACTCCAAAATATTCATTTTGTTTTTCTTCAGCCAATCAGAGGTGGACTTGCTGGTGTGTTTCAGTTCATTGTCCTGCTGTAGAAGCTTTCATTTCAGCTTGAGGTCATGAACAGATGGCCGGATTTGGTAGACAACAGAATTCATGGTTCCATTTCTCACAGCAAGTCTTCCAGGTCCTGAAGCAGTAAAACAGCCCCAGACCAT
This sequence comes from Lepidarchus adonis, assembly GCA_037576955.1. Lineage (NCBI taxonomy): Eukaryota > Metazoa > Chordata > Actinopteri > Characiformes > Lepidarchidae > Lepidarchus > Lepidarchus adonis. The sequence goes on from JBBIGC010000029.1 coordinate 10,592,693, forward strand.
CACACTACCACCGCCATGTTTTACTGTTGGTATACAGTTCTTTTTCTGAAATGCTGTTTTACTTCTACACCAGATATAATGAGACACACACCTTCCAAAAAGTTCAACTTTTGTCTCATCAGTCCACAGAGTATATTCCCAAAAGTCTTTGGGATCATCAAGATGTTTTCTGGGAAAGTTGAGATGAGCCTTAATGTTATTTTTGTTCAACAGTGGTTTTTGTCTTGGCACTCTGCCATGCAGGCCATTGTTGCCCAGTCTCTTTCTTATGGTGGAGTCATGAACACTGACCTTAACTAAGGCAAGTGAGGATCTTTTGGTCGACTTCACTTTGTCATGCAGGTCTTATTTAAGTGCCTACTTGATTGAGAACCACTGTTATGTTTTAACAGGGGGCAATCACTTTGTCACATAGGGGTAGGTTTGAATTTTTATTTCTCCCTTAATAATAAAATCCTTCACTTAAAAACCACATTTTGTGTTTACTTGTGTTGTCTTTGACTAATATTGATGAACTGAAACATTTAAGCTGTCCAGAATGTACATAATGAGTTTTAATAATGTTATATTGAACACGTCTTATATTGAAGTTATATTGCAATGTTTAATGTTATCGTGTTATCATTCAGTTCTAAAATTAAGCGCTTTAAATGACCTTTTTTCAGGAAGGACACACTTTAAAAACACAAACCATCACAAACCAATTCACAATAGGCATTATGTATATATTTCTGAGGAGAGTCTATATCTACATTCCCATATATTTTTCAGAATAAATAAACCAGCCATTTTGAAGAGATACATTTGATAAAATCTCTTCAATTCTTAAATTAATTTGCATATTAAACTGTGTAATCCCATGCTCCTTCAGCACAAGCCTTACAATGGAAGTGCTCATCGTTTAGTGGAAATCAATAGGACACTCCAGGCAGACCTAATGGTTTTTAATAACAGGCATATTGTCCCTGAATCCATGAGCACATACGGTGTAAGCTAAGAATAGCATTTTAGCAATTTTAGGCTTTGGACTTGTGATTTTCAGGAGCCTGACAGATGTCAGAGTAATCAGCTGAAAGTGAGGGTGTAGCGGTGTTGCAGAACAGCAACAGGCCTGTGTTCAGAATTTAACTGAGTCTTATTGCAGAGGATTTGGCAATGAACTTGCAGACACAATGATTCATATGTTTTATATTTTTACATTTATATTTTTAAAAGGCTACAGAACAATTTTTTCATTATTAGATTTATTAATTTAATTAACTGTATTCATTGTTTGCGTGTATATGCTTTCATTTCAACCAAAATGCAAAACCTGAAATCCAATATTACAGCTGTGGGGATAATTCCCAGATAAACTATTACAGACTATGAACATTTATGCGCATTAGGTAACCAGCCCTCGAACACTGGGCTATGGAGCAAAGGAACCGAAACCTGACGTAACTCAAGAAACTCCTGTATAGTTTTGTAAGAACCAGAACTGGTGTGCGCTAGAGCATGGCTACCCGACCCAAACCCGACTGACCCCTACGGGTCGGGTTCAGACAAATATTTCACAGTGGTTACTCTAGTTTGGTTGCGTTGGCACAAAAAGAAAGATCTGTCTCATGATGTAAATGATGCAATTGTAAACATATTTGTTATTGTTAACTAAAAGTAGGGCGTACGCTATGTCACGCTGGATCATTTGCTTTTTCCCTGTACATGGGGATTTGTTTGCGTAGCCATGACAACATAGCCATGACAACGTTTCATTCAGTAGCCGTAGCCGAAGCATCATGGGAGACATACGAGCAGTGAAAATGTTTTCTCTGAAGTGATGAAGAGTGATGAAGTTGAGTGAGAGTGGATTTTATTATCCAGAAATAATGATCCAACATCTGTACCTGATCTTACAAATGCTCTTGTGGCTAAATACACTCAAATCCTCACATCAATGTTCTATCACTACTACAGAGTCTAAGTTCAGAAGTTTAGAGGTTGTTACTGCAGCAAAGACAGAACCAAAACTCTATTAATACCACTGATTTCAAAAGAAACACTAGATGAACAAGTGTCTGCAGACTTTTAGAATATAGTGCAGTTTGTTATTACTTTAACATTGGAGATGATGATCTATCTGGGACCTTAAAAAATAGGACAGAACCTTGAATAGGAAGATAATATAATAATAATAATATATATTTTTAAAGCACTTTACATGAAAATCTCAAAGTGCTTCACTCAGATAAAACAAGAAAAAGAGCAGTCATAAAACGGACAAAAGCAATGAAAAACAGAAAAGCAATGATAAAACAGACAAGAAGTAATAAAACAGATAAGATAAACAAGAGACACACTAATCAGAACACAGAGAGACATCACTCGATAAAGGGTCGTGAAGAAAATTCAACAATATTACTCATGTTTATCATGGATAAAATAAACTCCTTCACTCACTTCTTGATTGCGACAAGCTCCCCAGACTCCAGGCAGCGGCTGAGGATGACTGAGCCGTAGGTGCCATCGCCCAGCTGCCTGAGGGCCGTGTAGCGGTTCATGGTGCTTCTTGGCTGGGCGCGGCCAGGGCAGGACTGGCCGAGTGCAACCACGTTTTTCTGTGATGGCAGCAGTGGAGGAGAGGCATCGGCCTCATGGTGCTACAGGCTCACCTCCACCTGCCATGGAATAGGAGCAAAAAGGGTCAGTTTTATTGCAACAATGGAAATGTAAAAACATATGCTTAAAATGTTTAATGGGCATTTGCTGGACAATAGGAATTCCCTGAAAACAGAATCATCCCACTCTCATCCAATTCATCAGGTTTATTATTACAGCCTTAAATGTACAATACATTTTAGCTTCGAACCAAAGCTGTATTTAATAACTGTAATTAATACAACAAAACAACAGTTCACAATTTAAAGTATTTCAGGAACAAGACTTTTACAGTAAAAATGTTATTAAATAAGAAATGTCAATTTATAGTAATTTCTTGACACGTCATGCGAATTCTACTGCAAGAAAGTTCACAATACTTTATAACATTTCCATGAAATATATTATATATATACACAAGTTGGAATAGACTAAAAGATCCTATGAAGTGTTACATTTTTTAAAAATACTTTCAGCAAATAGGAGAACAATTGATTTCTATTAACACACTGCACTGCATTAAGGTCATCTAACAAGGACTATCTTCTGGATACAGAAACAGTGGTCACCAAGCCTGGTATTAGTCTGGTCTCCACCACAATCTGCCACACATATCCAGGTTCATTAACATCTTCAAATATCCCTGAGTATAGGGAGCAGATTGGAGCTCAGAAAGGTATATAAGTGGGTTGGTGACCACAACCCTGCAGAAGGACAGAAAGTCCAGAATACTGTGAAAAGTATTCTGCACTGTCATTGTAGTCTTGCCACAAGTCACCTCTCAAATGCGTTTACTGCTGTGATGAATATTGAAGCATTAAAAAGAGCATTTCTATATGGAGCAACATTTCCTAAAATTCCTAAACTACAGAATATGAAGGAAAGTTTACTTGTTAGTTTGTTTAAAGAGAGGATCATTATAATCACTTAGCAGCGGCTGTTTCAGCTGGACATTAAAATTCCAATCGGGTTCGGACAGAGACATATAAATGCAGGTCGGGTTTGGTCACTGCTCTGTCGAGTTTGGACAAAAAAAAAAAAAGGCCCGATCAGCACTCTAGTGTGCACCTCTGGAATATAAGGCATATATTAATATTCCTCATTCTTAAGGTGATACAGAATATCACAATCATTTAAAACAAATTTTAAGGGGGTTCATATGACTAAAAACAAGTAGTAAAGCATAGTGATCCTCTAAACAGGCCAATAATACACAAGGCAAAAGTAAAGTCCTGAACATAATTGCTATCCATGTAATGAGGATCGAACAAAATTATTTTGTCATCTTCGCCTTGTATATCTTCTAAAAGTAGCCCCAGCGTTTATTTTAAAAATTAGCATTTGAAAGGGACAGGCGTTGGTTGGAGATCGGCTATTATTTTGCCTTGGTGATGGGTATTTACGGCCACAAAATGTAGGCAACAACATCGCATGAACATTTCAGAATTTAATGAAATTATCAGTACAGCAGTACGGTACTATTAAAGCAGTAAAAGCATGAAAAACAGGTACAGTAGACATCTACTGAACTTTCTTGCCAATGATGCAAACAGTCCAAATCCTGCACGAATCCCATCAGTCCCCTGCAGAACGTAAGGAAAAGCAATAAGCTCCAAACTCACGCATATACGTATACATTACATGAGATTGAACACGATACAATAAAGAACAGTACTTACCATCTACTCAGGGTCTGAATCAATAATGATTGCTTCGTTTTTTGCGAGTTCTTCTTCATCTTCCTCTTCTTGCGATGGCAATACAGGTTCTCCCATTGCTTGTTGTCGCGCAGTAATCAGTTTCGCCCTCCCGGCGTGACACGGCTGGCTCTCCTTAAAGCAGTGAATCAGATCGTCCTCAGATCCATCGCAGGCATTGATGATTCCACAATCCTTGAAGGATTTTCTTATCACTTCTGGGGTGATTTCTTGCCAAGCTGATATTATCCATGTTACTACCAAACATAGCGCAGGTGCTTTCAAATATTCGCCAGCTGTACAGCCCTCGTCTTCTTCTCCTGCCATCCAACTAACATACAACTCCCGAAGCTTGTCTTTGAAGTGCTTGTTCCAAACATCAGCAGGGTGGACGTACTTGGTGCAACCACCAGGGATAACTGCTGTTGACATTTTATATTTCTTCAGTTCTTCTTTCGTTTCCTCACTGATGTGACAGCGGTAAGCGTCCCAGACAAGAAGCCTCTTCCGGAAACAGGAAACACCGCAAACTTTCTGCAACCACATTATTGTTAATTCCTGATTCATCCATCCATTAGTTGAGGTAGCTACCACAGCTTCTTGAACATCCTGCAGTCTCGCCACTTCTCGCTTCTCACTCCGAAATACAATAAACGGCTTCAATTTTGTGCCATCAGCTTTCGCTGCCAAAGTGACAGTGAAGTGAGACTTCTCGTGACCAACACTTCTGCTTCCCGTTGTGGAATCAGACATGTCGAACCAAGCAGCTGTCTCGTCCATTCCAATGACGTCATCGTCCTTAACTCCATCTGCTGTTCGCCGATTGGTCACCCACATCACAAACGAGACCAGCTTGTCTACAACTTCTTCTGGATCTTTCTGCGCCAGTGATGTCTTCCGACGGAGCGATAAATGATACCGTTTCATAAATTTGTCCAGCCAGCCAGCACTGGCTACAAACGTTTCCTTTCCTTTAGAAGCATCATCAATCTCCAGATCAAAAATCCCCTTCGCTTTCGTGCGGATCATTCTTCTGGAGACACGCGCACCTTTCAGTCTTTGCTCAATAATCCACGTTAACACCAGGCCATCTAATTCTTCGCTCACTTTTTTAGCTCCTCCACCAGGCAATCGTTTACTTCTGGCACCCTTTACTGCCGCCGTTCTCTCGATATCAGTCATCTGCTTGCGCCATTCTCGGATGCGTTTTGGATCCACCCCAAAACGTCGCGCAGCTTCTTCGCCTGAATGTTCTTCTGCGTATGTTACCGCACGAAGTTTGAAAGCTAAATCAAACGACCGTTTCCTTCCCATCGCTCACACTGCATATGATTGACGTGGAGACGAAAGGGCAAAATGTACATAAAGAAATTTCATTTAGACTTTCTACCTTCCTCGATAGCATCCGACGACAAAACATTTTTGATACGAAAAGGTACTTACCGTACGATTCACTGCAGGGGGACTGTGGCACGAAAAGAGGACTAGCGTACGAAAACGAAAAATGGAGTGGGTCGACGTTTAGTACAGACCAGCGTGTATTTGTCGCGACAATAATAAACGGGCTGCTATTACAAGATATATGGTATTAAGAGTCCTCAACTCGAGTCCTACCACACTTTATGGGCATTTGTTCAAGCAAAAGAAAACTGCGTTATTTATTTGCACGCATGTACAGTACCTAATTATATGACGTTTTGATGGCTATGATGAAATGCTATAACACACCGGTCGATCTGACTTACGGCTGTGAAAGTTCACGACCCGAATAACTTAGCGCTAGTAGTACGGAGCGCTGCATGGCCAAACCACAACTAAAACAAACTGAAGCTAGCAAAATTAGCTGTCAAAACTGCTAAAGATAACGTTTATGTTAAAGTAAATTAAACTGTAAAATAAATATAAGGAAACATGTTAAATATGCAGACTCTTAAGCAATAAACAGAGTCTACGTTGTTCCGGAAGTGTTCGACAGTTACCGTTAGCTACCGTTAGCTTGGCGAATTATCCACATTCATCCACCACTCGCTCGACCAATGTTCACAACTGTGGATAAATGACCGTAAATGCACCTCGTCTGTCTCCTTTACCTGTCGTTTCCGATGCGTGTGCAGTCCAGACAATCCAGTCTCAGTGTCTTAACAAAAACGTCGCGGACAATTACAGCAGTGTGTACATACAGCCTCTAAAAAACAGCGCCGCAGACGCTGCGTTCCAAACGGCACACACGAAACCTACATAGGGCGCCTCGAAGTGAGTTTGGGTCCCTCGAGACCGTGAAAGCTAACCAAGAGTTGTACAAACTTTGCTTTGTTCTATAAAGATGTTTATAGCCCATAGACTCCTCTTTTGAGACAACTCAAATGTATTTTATGTGCGTATTTAAGCAGTTTTTTTCTTTATTTAATGTATGTTTCAGTGTCATTTAATTTAGTAAACGATGTTGCTACATTAATTCAGTTAAATCCTCTTCATCTTCATATAAAATACTAATAGTTGCAATATATATGGAAAGGCTGCACATGTGAGACAATTACCTACAAATATTAGACAACATTTATTAGAACAAATATAAATAAATTGTTTTTTTTAAATCTCATAACATGTCCAGAATTTGTTATTGATATGATTAATAAATTTAAATCCTTGTAAATACTTTTGAGCTTACAAAATGTTATATTTAGTGTCACTTCTGCTTATGGTGATGTTATTTACACTGTCCTAACGCAGGAATAGTATATTTGCTATATTTCAGAATGGTTGCAAGCAGTTTTCCATGCCAATGTTCCGAACGATTAATAGTCCATTTAATAAATAAGAAATATATATATATTAGGATGTAAATAGGCTGTGCTACATCCTGTGCTTGTATGAGGTGTAAATATTCAACACCGCCCCCTATCAGTTATAGTTATACGGACCAACGGCTCTATTAGCCAAGGTAGTAGTTATGACAGAGAGAGGTAGGCTCTAAACTTGACCAAAACAATTTTAGACAATAATTTTGGGGAAAGAGTTTCATTTTGAATATTTTCTGTTTCCAACCAAGAGTACGTAAGCACATAGCTCATGCTGTTATCAGAGAAAAAGCTGCTTAGTTTAGCTTAAGCTAGCTTAGCATTGAATCACATCCATGAGCTAATTTTTTGTTGATGATTTTGTACATTCGTATATAAAGATAACTTTAAAGATTTTTTAACGTTGAATCTTCTCTATATATCTACATGAACATTCACTATGACATATATTAAAAATTAGAAAAATGTATAGTAACCTATCCAATGTAAGAAGATACAGTAGTGGACAGTGCAGTATTGATGCTAATGCCTGTGATGATGTATAGCTCTTCAAACATACAACAGCTCTCTCTGATGGCATAAAAGCCTATTAAGGGGCAGGTAGTTAATATTAGGAAGTGTTTTACTAAAATGTAATTCTAGGATCATCAGTTTGATGTTTAAGGCATTGAGTCTGATATACAGATGTGCCAATATATTACCTTCACATTTAGGTTGAAAAGTGCTGTTTAACTAAAAGCTACGTTTAAAAAATATATATAAATAAAATTAAAAACACACACACATCCTGAGCAGAAGTGCAATAATGGTCAATAACCACTTAAGTAAAGCATCTGTAGCCTTATGTGTGCTATTAGTCTCTTTTTGATGAATTGTTTTGATGTAATATTAAGTGCAGAAGCTCCAAAACCAGAAATTAGCCACAATAAATCAGGGATGCCCAGCTCCAGTGCTGGAGGGCCAATGTCCAGCACAGTTTGGTGGTACCTCTAGAGGGGCACTAACAAATGGTGCTGGACTCCGGGCCTCCAGGACAGACTTTGAAACTCAGAACTCATGGCCACAATTTATTACAAAAATGCTAAATATTATCATATTGGCCAGCACTAGTGTAGCATAACAAGTGAGCAATGGCAGTTTTTTCCTTTTTCCTTACATATAAAAACGTATTGCACTTGATGTAAATACGTAAGTAGCAGCAGATTTGAGTAGATTTGCTATTACTGGGGCTGAAAAAAAGGAATAGACATTTTGCTTATGCGCTGCAGCTACCTCACTTACTCTAAAGCAGAGGTCTCCAACATTTTTCGTGCCACAGACCGGTTTAATGTCTGACAATCTTTTCAAGGACCGGCCTTTAAGGTGTCGCGAATAAATACAACAAAATAAAATGATAAAACCAAAACAAATAAAAGTATGTGAAACTTACTTGTGCATTAATTTGACATGATATGTGATCTGATCTTTATCTATTTTAATGGTATTGACAAATTTAATGTGCCTAAAATAATAACAAAAAATCTGATCTTTTTATGAATTTGAGAACAACCATAATCAACTCTTATTGCTAGTGGAAAAAGTATGTGAATTCTTGAGTTAATGACCTCAAAAAAAGCATCAACCCTGAGTTACAGCCAAAGATTTAAAGGCATCATTGGAACCTCTGTGTTCATAAAATTTGTGAAAGAGCATGTTGACACTCCACAGCGGTACTGGTAAAATGTTTTGTGGACTTATGAAACTAAGCACTATATTTGGCGTTAAAAGGGCACTGCATATCATCATAAAAACTTTATCCTAACCATTAAGTATGGTGAAAAAAACATCATGATTTGCGCCTGTTTTGCTGCATCTGGGCCTTAATTCCAAGGGTTCACATACTTTTTCCACTAACAATATGAGTTGTTTATGGTTGTTCTCAATAAACACATAAACAGATCTGAGTTTATTTGTGTTATTACTTTAGACACATTGTATTTGTCAATACCTTTGACTTAGATGAAGATCAGATAATTTATGACAAATTAATGCAGAAAACCATGACTTCAGAAACTGAAGTAACTTGAAACTGACAAAAGTAATACATAACAATTTACCGAGAATGAACAAATGAAAATCAGACATTGCTTTTGAATTCTGAAACATGGGTCTGGAGAAGGCTCCCTTCAAACCTGAGAAGAATGGATCAAAATACCTGTCGACAGGTGCAGAAGTCTCATTGAGAGTTACAGGAATCACTTGATTGTGTGACAAAATATTAAATTAGGGCTACCATCATTTTTATCCAGGCCAGTTTCATTATTTTGTTGTTTAGAATAATTCTAAATCAAAAGCAATGTCTGATTTTCATTAATTTAATCCTCAATCATTAATCCTCAATAATTTTTTATGTATTTTCTTTTATAAGTTTCAAGTTATTTCTGTAACCATTGTGGGTTTTATTTTCTGTAATAGAAGGGTACCAACAATTTTGTCCACTGGTGTACGATCTCTTTCCACTGTATATTTTAATTATGGCCCTGTTTAGATCCAGCCCGAGTGACATATAGTGCATTATGTGTGTTTAGAAATCACACAGTTGTCCTAATTAGTACCCTAAACGATTATTTTTTAAATATTACATTATATATATGTTAAAATTATAGACAAATTAAGAAAACATGACAGAAGTGTGTGTGTAAGAGAATGTTTAATATTTCGTAGATGATGTAGATATGCATTTCAGATGAGGATTACCATGATCAAGTCAAATTAAAATTTTATTTGTCATATACACAGTCATACACAGTACAATATGCAGTGAAATGCTTTGACGACCACCTGTGACCTTAAATATATAAAACACAATTTAAACACAATTTAAAGATGTAAAACACAAGAAATAAATAGAGCAAAATATTTGAAAACTTCTAAAAAATATATATAAGAAATATAAAACCTTATCTAATAGATAGATAGATAGATAGATAGATAGATAGATAGATAGATAAATAGATAGATAGATAGATAGATAGATAGATAGA
>JBBIGC010000029.1:10608056-10623483 GCA_037576955.1 Lepidarchus adonis
GGTGCCTCAGTGGTGCCTCAGTGGTTCCTCAGTGGTTCCTCAGTGGTTCCTCAGTGGTGCCTCAGTGGTTCCTCAGTAGTGCCTCAGTGGTTCCTCAGTGGTTCCTCAGTGGTTCCTCAGTGGTTCCTCAGTGGTGCCCGGGCTGGGACAAAGTCCTAACCACTAGGCACCACTGCCCCCCCTCAATAGACATCATTTAGGATCCAGCGGGTGGATCAGCTGAAGCACATGCTTCCAAAATACTTGAAATTCCTTACATTGGCAAATACAGTGAAAAACAATTACCAGTAGCTTCATTGCACTTCATGCACATGTCTGGTTTACTAGTATTGAATCTATGCAATTTAGCTGGTGTTATGTAAGTCCTCATAATCTCCAGAACCTTTCCTTTTAGTTACTTTTTAATGTTTACTAATTGTTGCCATTTTGCAAGTTTAATACTTTAAATACAAAACTCCATGAGCATTATCTGATTCTTCTGATGCACCATACATTTTCAGTAGAAAGATCTAAACATTTCTTTGCACATTTGTCAGTTAATAAATGTTTTAAAATGCACAAATTGCAGATGTTTATTTTACTCTATTTTACAATGTCCAAACTTTTCCAGAATAATTTGTTGTTCATCTGTAAACCATTTGTAAAACCTTTTAATTTTTTTACTTTTTAATTAACATTTCATTTATTGATTTCAGTATGTTGCTGTTAGCGTCTGCTGCACAACCAACAGGTAATTTTTGAACAGTTTTCATAGTGATTGCGCTTTATGAGGGAGTGTGAGTGCACATTTTAGTGAAAAAAAATATTTTAAATTTTGTACAGTGCCCTCCACAATTATTGGGGCTGCAAGATTGTGTGAAAGTGAGTGTTACTCTTGTGAATAGTACATAAAAAAATTGAGCTTTTGGTAGCAGTAATTCATGTTGCTGTCACGAATCACTTATCACTTATTAATCACTTATCATACACTGAAACAATGGAGAAAGCCAAACGTTAATTGAAATAAAAAATAATCTGAGTAAAATAAATGTCTCCTCAGGAAATATGACCTCCTTAATTGGGATACAAGTTAGCATTGCACTGATCCAACTTTTTCTGAACTTTTTGTAGTAACTTTCCATTGCAACTTCATTAAACAAGATACAACATGTACATTACCAGTCAGAAGTTTGTCCAAATTTTTTACACTGGTAGTGTATATATATAAAAGGGATTCACTGAAAGGAAAATTTAAAAAAAGGTTTTTAGTTCTGTAATATTCTTTCTTATTTTACATTCACAGCTCTTTTAAGATCTACTCAAATATTCAGTGATGTTTAAGTTAAAAATGATACAGGTAGAAAAAACCTTGTCGCTGCTAGTGGGTTTACCCGCTAAGACTCATGGGATATATTCTGTCTGTGTGCTCATTAGGACAGGCAGAAACGTACCATGCAACACTTTTTTTTGACACCGTCCGAATGCATAACCGACCGAACGCGCAGCACTGACGCCATAGAAAAACCTTTGATTCAGATGCTGAAAAACTGATTAAACATAACAATATTCTGCCACAGGCGTAGTGAGTGTGCTGGGAGGGGCTTCCATAATCAGCATGGCCATCAGGATGTTTTTATTTCAGATCATAACTTAATCCTGAGAGAGTCTTTGCTAATGAACTTCTTGAAATGTACTATATCCGTGGGTCTGATATTTTGAAAAACTCTGCACCTTGATGTGCCACACCTGTGAGGTGGGCTGGATTATCTCAGCAAAGGAGAAGTGTTCACTAACACACATTTAGATTTGTGAACAAATTTTGAGAGAAATGGGTCTTTTGCGTGTCTAGAAAATGTTTTAGATCTTTGAGTTCAGCTCATGCAAAATGAGAACAAAACCGAAAGTGTTGCATTTATATTTTTGTTCTGTGTCTTTCTGTGCATTTCTTATATGTAATATACTGTCAAAACCTATAGAGCTATAGAGGGAGAAATGCATGCCCCGGACATGTTGCATGTTCTTTGATTTTTTAATCAAACAATTCAGACATCTTTAATGTAGGTTATTTGCAGGTTTTTCATTTCACAGCACCATAATGCTTGGGACAATGTAAACATAGGTACACCTTTATGCTAAAGTTTGGGGACAGAATTTAGTGATTTTGTAATTAAAAAGATGTTAACACAGTCTTTATACAAAATGAAAAAATACACATTTTCAGCAAACTGATGCAGGTATTTTTATGCCATAAATTGAACAAAAATAAAAAACATTATTATGGCACTGTGCAAAGGTTTGTGCACCTACATAATCAGTGCTTAGTAACACCTCCTCTGGCAGATATCACCGCTTGCAAACGCTTTTTAGAGCTAAAAGTCTTTCAATTCATGTACTTGGGATTTTCTCTCATTCTTCCTGCAAAATGTTCTAGTTCTGTAATGTTCTTTGCATCACAGCTCTTTTAAGATCTACCCACAAACTTTCAATGATGTTTAAATCAGGAACTGTGATGATCATTCCTTCAGCTTGCGTCTCTTGAGATCGTCCATGGTGGATTTCGAGCTTTGTTTAGGATCATTGTCCTGTTGTAGAAGCTCCTCCTCTTTTCAGGAAGAAAAGAAATCAGGAAGGGGGCAAACACTTTTTCACCGAACTGTATATTACAATGATAAACTATGATACAGAGTCATTTTGGTCTCATTTGTCCAAAACATCTTTTTCCAGAATTCTGCAAGTACTTTTTCTCAAACTGTCTATGCTGTTAAGTGCTTTGTGTTTTGCAGTGTAGCTTCTGTATTTCTGTTCATGAATCTTCTGTGGATAATAGTCTTTGACAAACACACCTGTTTCCTGGAGACAGTTCTGATCGACAGATTTTTATTAACAATACTATATTTCCCCAACGACAGTCTGCATCCAGCCTCTCAAACTTTTTCACATTACATTACATCCTAATATATAATACAAGCTGGAAAAGGCTCGATTTAACAGAAATAAAAGGAACAAATTTTACTCTTAATAAATGAAACCATAATTTTAAAATAGCATTTTGTATTTATTCAGCTTATCTTTGTCTAATATTTAAATGTTTGATGATCTGAAACATGTAAGTATGATGCACAAAATAAGAAATCAGGATCCTTTTCACTTTTCATAACACTACATATACTTATTAAATGAATTGTTTATTATTAAAACAATAATTGCACAACAGCAACTTGGTCAAGTCATGTGTTTACTAAGTATCTCACAACCACCATTTCACACCACTTCCATGCTGACGGATTATTTAGAAGATCTGCCAAAAAACATCCAGTTAACCACAAAGACAAACCTACACTGCAACTTTAAACCATGTTTTATGATTTATTACACTAAACACTAAAGGAGGATGCCTATAGTGAAAAAAAAAGATGTTTTTTTTTTATCCTGAGGTCTTTAAAACCTTTTTAGGGTACATGGCATTATAGGCCAATAATAACCCAAAATCCGCCATGACCATCTCAGTCCTCTGACCTAAATCACAAAACCCTGTAGGATGAGCGGAGTAAGAGACGACAGAGTAATGTTTCATTGTCAATGGGAGGCTGAACAAAGTATTAAAGGCAGGGGTGCCAAAAACTAGCATAAATGTTTTTAAAATAAATGTATTGGTTGTTGTAAGGCGTCGTCATGTGTTGTGTTCCCTGTGCCTTTGTTTTGAAGGATTGAATCAGTTGTGTGTTGCCCTGGTGTGTGTCAGGTGTTTGTCATGTGATCTCTCCACCACATAGTCAAAACACCAGCAACCTAAATACACTGAGGGAAACAAGAAACACCTGAGGAGATCACATGACAAACACCTGACACAGACACGCGACACACAACTGATTCAACACTTCAAAACAAGAGCACAGGGAACACAACACATGACGACACCTTACAGTTGTTTTTTTTAGGGGCGGGTTTCGAATTTTTCCAGGATTAGATGAAGCAGATTTTATTTTTAGATCATATTACTGTTTTTTCCAGGGGTGCTGATTGAGGGCACTGTATACATATCAATGAAGACGCTATATATAGGAATAAGAGCAGCTGTCAGTTGTGGGTATGATAAATAATCACTAGTATTTCATTCACTTTTGCTATTCTGTGTTTGTTATTGTAGGCGATATTTCTGGTGCCTTGGAATTCCCCTTCCTCAAGTCCTATAAATTTCATAGTGGATGTTTTGCAAGGTGAGTTTCCTCCATTGACCATTTGGGTTCAACTCACAACAGCTTATCTAAAATCAGACGTTAATTGTATTTGTAGCAATTAAATTGTGCCAAACCATAAATATCAAATATTGGTAAGGGAAAACAAATCACATTTATGAGAACACTGTCTACACCCCCCATCCAAGAAGAAGTCACAATATTTCGTTGGGATGCCACAATCAGTGTGGATTCATTTCAATAAGCTTTTGCAATTTATTTCTGTCCAGAGTTGAGTTAGTTTTCTTGATCTTGTAGAGATGATGGGAGAAGTCTCATTCCCCCTGAACGACTCGTTCACAAGCCTGATGAATCCTGGCATTGTCATCTTGGAATATGACAGTCCCATCAGGGAAGAAATAATTCACTTATGCAATAACCTGGTCATTATATTCAGGTAGTCAGCTGACCTCATTCTTTGTGCACATAACATTGCTGAACATAGACCTGACCAACTGCAGCAACCCCACATCAGAGCATCTCTGCAGGATTGTGTGGTAGGCACTAGGTATGATGGGTACTTTATGGTTTTCTACACTTCATGCCCCTCACTTTGGAATGAAAAATCTAAACGCATCAGACCACTTGACCTTCCATTGCTCCAGAGTCCAGTTTTTATGCTCTTTAGCAAATTGTAATTAGCCTCAGTGATCAGTGGTTTTCTTTAGGCTACACAGTTGTTTAGTCCTTTTCTCTTGACTTCCATTCTCATTGTGCCTGTGGAAATGCTCTGACCTTCGCTATTCATCATAGCTGTGAGCTCTGCTGTTGTTTTTCACGATTTGATATAATCAAACATTTAAGTGATTGCCAATCATGGTCATTCAAGATTTTCCAAGCACAATTCTTCCACAAAGATGATGATTCCCCTACTATCCTTTCAGTTTTAAATAATGCACATTTCTTAACCCAGTTTTAGTAGTTTCAGTTACCTCCTTAGATGTTTTCTTTGTTAGAATCATGCCAAAAAATGTACCTTTCTGAAACACATCAACGACTACAGGGTGTCTCTTATCTGCATCAGATCGGGTTAAATAACATGTTCATCTAGTTGGCCTTCACCGACCATCACTCAGCATCACATGTTCATCTGATGCCTACACCTCAAACATTGGAACTCATGAACAATTATCACATCTCATCACCTGACTGTTCACTAACTATTATCCGGTGTCAACCAGAGGAGGAGGTTCCCTACTGAGCTTTGGTTCCTCCCAAGGTTTCTTCCTCAGTTCAGGGAGTGTTTCTCGCCTCCGTCGCCTTGGCTCATTAGGGGCTCGGACCCGGAGCTTGTAAAGCTGCTTTGTGACGACTTCTGTTGTAAAAAGCGCTATATAAATAAAACTGAATTGAATTGAATGTTCCCAATTGAAACATGATCATATGATTTGCTTTGTTAAGTCCAGGTGATGATTTTTTGGACAGGCAGCATATATTCACATGAGATGTCAATTAAAAAAGCACTGGTACCTTCAGTACAGTTAATAAAGGCCTTAGCACTGGGAGAGTGGTGTCTATATAGAGTGGTATCTATACAATTAGGACATTAACATTAGGACACCCCATTAAATATTCCATTCTTTATTATGAAATGTTCATATCTCAATGTCTAATCTTTTTATTTACCTCTGGAACAGAAAGGTAAATAACAAAAATTAACCTTGATTTTTTTATTAAACAAAAGAGAAAAACAAAAATGTGAGGAAAAGGTTAGGCCACCATACCACGTAATAGCTAGTGTTCCTCCTCCGGCTGAATTAACCACACACTTTTTGTAGCCAGTCTCTGACATCTGTCTGAAGAACATTTGCCCCGCTCCTCAATGAAGAATCTTTTAGGCTGTGAGGTGTTTGAGATGCTTCTCGCATGTACAGCCGGCTTCAAATCACAGCATCTCAATGAGATGAAGATCAGGGCTTTGACTCGGCCACTTCAGGACTCTCCATCTCTTCGTTTTCAGCCAGTCCTTGGTCAATCTATTGTTATGGTTTGGGTCATTGTCGTTTTGCAGAGTCCAGTTCTGCTTCAGCTTTTATATTCGTACAGATGGTCTCACATGTTCCTCAAGCACCATCTGATACACGGTAGAGTTAAAAGTGGATTCAGTGATGGTGACCTGCAGCAGCAAAGCGTTCTCAAACCAGGACATTTCCGTCACAGTTGGAATGAGGTTCTTTTTCTGGAATGCTATATTTGGTTTACGCCAGACATTATTCCAGAAGTTCTGGTCTTTGTCTACATTCTCTCTGGCAAACTTCAAGGAGGAAACCTTTGCTCTCTAAGAAAAAACACCAAGGGCTGATTGCACATCTCCCATGTAAGTTAAAGTTGTGGCGTCTCTTTCTGATTGTAGAAGCATGCACTTTCACATCAACTATAGCATCTGCTGTAGGTCCCGTGACAACATTTTAGGGTTTTTGGAAACTCTTTTTGCCATCTTGCAGTCTGCTCTCAGGGTGAACTTGCTTGGATGACCAGACCTGGACTTGTTGGCCGTTGATTTGGATGTCCTCCACTTGTAGACAGTTTTCTGGGCAGTGGAACGGCTGATTGCAAATTCTTTTGAGATCTTTTTAAATCCTTTACCAGACTTAAAAACTGCTATATTCTTCTTCCTGAAGGCCTCAGACAGCACTTTTGATCTCACCGTGGTGTTCACTCTCACCTCAACAGTCAGGAGCACACCAAACTAAATGTCTGTGGTTCAAAAAATACAAAGGTCCTTAGAAGTTCTAAGTAAAGATGATCTAATCATACACACCTGATGGGTGTAATTTGAGCCATTTTAATTGGGAATAAAGTTGGGCGTGTCCAACTAATTCCTCGCCAGAAATTGCATTTTTGTAGAATCACATTTTGAAAAGTATTTTCTTTAGTTTGAGTTGTTTTCAGTTGTTTTTTACTTGAATCTCCCGGTATTCTTAAAATGACACTAAATATCCATATACAGTATGTTACAAAAACACACAGGCTTTTATATGGTGTTCTAAATTATTTCACATGACTGTATAAAATTATAATAAGGGCATTATTCAATACTTTAATCAGATGAGGCAAAACATAAAAATTACTATGCTAAAATAAGCATCGGGAAAATTGCTGTAATGCACAATATGTACCAAACATAGCAACTATAATCTCTTATTCCTGATGACCATCACTATAGTGCACATAGACAAGTAGCAGATATACATATTAAGAATACAGACAAAGAAACAGAAAATTCTATATCTGGAGACACTGTATAAAGTTTAACTTGGGTATTAATCCTGTGAGCAAAGAATAGTAGTTTACATTACATCCACAACATGCTAATCATTTCAGTCGTCTTACTTGCACTGTGCTGTTGATATATCCTCACCTACAGTTCTATACTTGGCTTTCTCCTGCTGCTGGCATCATTGAAGTTAAAGAGTGGCTTATCGCTGGTGCACTGTGCAGTCTGGGTGTTCCTGGCTAAGGTTAGAGACTTGTTCAATCATACTCGTCTCCTTTCCCCACTTGCTGAATAACAAATGTATGAGTGAGATAAACGTGGACTTCGTGTTCTTGTAATACAGGTTGTGAGACTATATTTCAGACTTTTTTTTTGCTAGAACCTTTTAAAGTTACTAGAACTTTTAAAAAAGTACCAAAATATTAATTAAATAATTTTTTAAAAATCTTAATGCTCTAAGTAATGTTGTGGCAAGGTTGTAAATCACTGAAAATGTCATGGGAATGTCCTGAAATTATTACATTTTGTTGTTCTTAATCCTGCATACAGATACTGACCTCAGGTCTGTCCATTTTCATCTTCACCAGAGACTACAATCTGCTAACAGTATCATGGTGAGTGTATCTAGGTTTGTTCTTTGGGCCAATGTTCTATAAATGTAATGTTTTGTGGTGAAGTACTGCACCAGACGTACGGAAGAGCTGCTCACTAGTAAAGTTTTCTACAGAATACATTGCAAAAAAAAAAGCTTTTCTTTTTATTCTTTCACAGCATCATTACAAGTCATGCTGGGGAAGCGTTATTAATACATTCTGAAAGGGTCCAGGAAAGATAAGTGGACAGAGGAAATCACACAGACATTTTCTGTTCAGGTAATTCTTTCCTTTTCTCCACTGTTCTCGGACACATAACTGGCTGATTAACACATGGAACACTGCCCCTAGAAATGTCCGGCACTGCTCTGAATTATGTCAGGAATGTGCAATTTCAAAGAAATCTATTTCCAGTGCCATTTATTTGAACAGCTCTCAACAGATTATCTACAGATGAATTTGAAAAATTGAAAAATCTGGTGATTCTCATCAGCATCAGGCCCCGCGTTAGGACAAGGGCTAATTTTAGGTCCAAGGTAAAAAAAAAAAGGAATAGAAGTTAGTGAATTTAGTAGAGACGGTATTTAGGTTCACCGGTTTACTTTAATTAAAAATAAGTATTTGGGCACCAACAAACAAGCAAGATTTCTAGCTCTCACAGACTTCTTTAAGAAGCTCTTCTATCCTCCACTCGTCACCTGTATTAATGGCACCTGTATCAAAGACACCTGTCCACCCCAGGATCAAAGGTTACTATTAGTAACACACTATGTCGTCATGGATTAAAATCTTGCTTAAACCAGCACTTGTCCAGGCCTGTCTAAGGTTTGCCAGAGACCATCTGGATGATCTGGAGGAGGTTTGGGAGAATGTCATGTAGTCAGATGAGACAAAA
The DNA here is from genome assembly GCA_037576955.1 of Lepidarchus adonis. NCBI lineage: Eukaryota > Metazoa > Chordata > Actinopteri > Characiformes > Lepidarchidae > Lepidarchus > Lepidarchus adonis. Next base: position 10,616,976 of record JBBIGC010000029.1, read on the forward strand.
ATGGAACTCTTTGGTATAAACACCACTCGCTGTGTTTGGAGGGGGAAGAATGCTGAGTTGTAGCCCAAGAACACCACACCCACTGTGAAGCATGGGGGTGGAAACATTATGTATTAGGGCTGCTTTCTGCAAAAGGGACAGGACGACTGATTCGTATTAAGGAAAGGATGAATGGATGTATGGTAGGATTTTGGGCAAAACAGGATCACTGTTACCTCAGAGTAGCTCAGCTCAATAGAGGCTGAGGTCTACCACACCAGACAGGACCTCAGTTGCAGGCTGAGCAAAAATGCCCATGAGACCATCCAGCACATAACAACATACATACAATTGGCTGGTATAGTGTACAGGAACATCTGTGCCATGTTTGGGCTTGAAGTCCCAAGGTCAAAATAGGAGCCACCTCCAAAGGTGATTGAGAATGTCCAAGCTAAGATCCTGTGGGTCTTCCACATACAGACCAACAAACTGGTCATTGTTAAACAACCAAATATCGTGGTGGACAAGCAGAGGAAGAAGGCGTAGCAATACCAAGGGTTGAGATCAGGGCTAGAAAAGATGTGGAAGGTGAAAACCACAGTGGTCTCCGTGATAATCGGAACACTCGGGCGATTCCAGGGACAACATCTGAGATCTCTGTCCAGAAGAGTGCAGTCCTAGGAACAGCTAAGATACTGCGCAGGACGCTCAAGATTCCAGGCCTCTGGTAGAGGACTCCAGCTTGAAGGACAACAACCGCCCATATGTTTAAAATAAATAAATATGTCTATTTTAGTTTTTAATGTGCTTTATAAATAACCTTGACCTTTAATAAAAAAGACACTCGATCATGGCTGATCGTCATCCCATTGATTTAAACTATTGACGAGTTTCACCTTGAAATTAACTGCTAACTGCTTCCAGATTGGCAATGCATTGAACAAGAGTTTTATAACTTATGATTCATACATCAGACTAGCTTGCAGTTGATGAAACAGAACCTAAACACATCATGTGGAATAAAATGTAGAGTAGAGCCAAATCAAAAAGAGCTACAACTACACGGACAACGTGAGCGGGCTCTAGCCTAGCAACAGCACACTTACTGAAAAGGAGGTGGACTATCCTATCTCCCCGAGTCAGTTAATCTCTAAATTAGCAAAACAACATGCTAGCCTGAAAGAACGCATCTCTGTCATGCAAGATTTAAACCACTCCAACTATCAGTTAATGCACTCTGTGAAACTGTTAATACCGTATATCTTCCATTACTGGCTTGTCTCTTATTCATGCTCGTTTCCAATAAACACTGGGTTTGAAGAGATAGACACCGGTCTCCAATAGTAGCTGGTCTGTAGTAAATGCCGAACTCCACCACATTTTACGTAAACTAATACCCTTTTCGTACCACCCGGGCTCCGCCCTCCTGCAGTGAATCATACAGGAAGTACCTTTTCGTATCAAAACTGTTTTTTTGTCGGATGCTATCGAGGAAGGGAGAACATCTGAATGAAATTTCTTTGAACATTTCGCCCTTTCGTCTCTATGTCAATCATAACCCCCAAATGGTGATGCGGAAGATGGGAAGGAAACGGTCATTTGATTTAGCATTCAAACTCAGTGCAGTAACATATGTAAAAGAACATTCAGACCAAGAAGCTGCATAACATTTTGGGCTGTAAATACCCATCACCATTCCGAATAATTTTTTTAATAAACACCGGGGCTACTATTGGAAGATATACGGTACCTTCCAAAGCTGTCTCACCTCTGCAGAAATTCTGGCAGGGGAAAACTATATGAGAGATTGACTTCAGCTGAAGCAACAATTAAACTGAAAAATTCATATGTACTGAAAAGAGACAATGGATGAGGTGTTTGACAAACCTCCAGAGCTAGAACACATCGCTGTCTCGATCCTAAACCCAACCCCGGAAAACCACAAAGACCTTTCATCCTATCTTTTCACAGATTTCAGGAGAAGGAGCAAGTGCTGACATGGGCCAGGCAACACGATATGAAACACAAATGGTCCACAGCCAGAATCTACCCAGATGTAAACGCGGTGCTGGCGAAGAAAGTTTAAAAACATCAAGCAAGTGCTCAATGAAAAAAGAATACGGTTCCAGCTCCTTTACCCACCCACGTGTGAAGTAATCCACATGCTCACCTCACGCTAGGAAGCCGTAAGGATTCCTCAGTTAGCATTTTTGCAATAAAAAAACAAGCCAGTAGTAAGTGGCTCCCTAAATGACAGTTCTGCGATTTTGAATAAAAATGGATGTTACTGAATGAGGGCTGAATGCATGAGTTGACTGTAAAAGTGGGAGATTAGTTATTTATATAGATTTTTATCATGCTATCGTTAGCACGCTAGCATGTTAGCATGCTAACCATATTAGCAGTTTACTATTTGATGTCTGAATAACAAATCTCATGTTGAAATGGGGCAAATGGCAGTTATATAAGCGATGGACATTCAGAATGTCCGTGGTACAAATAGGGTTCAGTTGCAGAAGCAAGCATACTTGACGTTCAAGAAATTTGTATTTTGTAATACTATGTTTTGTTTTTCTTGCTTTGTTTGTTTACAATGATGAAAACGAATGCTTCACTTCAGTGTATGACGGTATAGAGGGGTAAACATTGAGAAATGCCTTTTCCAAACTATTATCAAGCATTACCATAACCACACATACCAAATCTAGCTGTCTAATAAGACAGGGGAGGCCAGTGATTTGATTTATTTGTTGGAACATTTGTTGGTTTAAATGGGCCAATCAAAAGAAATAGAATACGCACCCACTTTTAAAAAAAGAAAACTGAAACAGTTTACTTACAAGAGACACACCTACTGTTAGCTTATCATAACCGACTCAAAAAGCCATGGATAGGACAGGTTTAACTTTAATAATGAAAAAAAGGGAAAAGCAATACTAATCATTAAAAAAAAAATATTCTGCCATTAAATTTGTTTAGCGCCCATATAAATATATCCAACCCTCATGGCAAATACATAAAGTGCAATACCACTGCTGCTTGTGCCTTATTACTTATTCTATTTATCTTATTTTATTGTATTGTATTCATTAAAATTACATTTTCTATTCCAGTACTTCATTCTACTTATCCCACCCTAGTTATATCTTACCTTTTGTATTTTTATCTTATAGTATTTTTTTGATCTTACTCTGTACGTTATTTTATCTCTGTATTGTCTCCATGTGCAGTCTCTGCATAAGAGTTTTCCTCCGGGACAATAAAGTTTTTCTGATTCTTTATAGTGTCTGGGACTCTCTTTACACCCGAGTCAAACAAACTCATATTTATGCTAATTAGTTCCCTGAGCTAAATTCACACTGCCTGATATTTGGTGGTGACCTTAGTTGCCGCCACACACGCTTGACACCATCTGAACCAAAAAAGTTTATTTTGTTCTCATCAGGCCACAGGGCATCGTTTTTAGAAGAGGTTTTCTTCTGGAATGACAGCCATGCAGATCAATTTGATGCAGTGTGTGGCATATGCCATAACCCCTGCCCGATCGAAAAGGCCATTTTGTGTCGCGTGTCCAGGGCCAGCTCCACCTGCCAACTACCATTTCGCAGGTCAAGGGAGGTAAACCAGGAGGACCCGAAAACTCGAACCAGGGCCTCGTCGATCCGGGGCGGGGGGTAGGAGTCTTTATGTGTCACCGCATTAAGCTGCCGGTAATGTCCCATCTTTCCTATTCACAAGCACTGCAGTGAAGGGGGCGGTACCTCGCTCAAGGTTCCTCAGTGGTGCCCGAGCTGGGACTTGAACCTGTAACATTCTGATCTCAGGGGCAAAGTCCTAACCACTTGGCCACCACTGCCCCCATCAAATTCTATGCCTGCAACACACACAAAAAATTACTAACACAGTGTACCAATGTCTTACATCAGCATTCCTTTTAATTTCATATTTAGTTTGGAATCGAGAAAAGTAATTGTTGCAATTTAGCAAGTTTAATTTTTGCCTTTTTTTAAATAAAAGACATCAGTTGCTCAATAGTCAACATTGTGATCAACATTGTTTGAAATGCCTTTTCATGAGGTTTCATATATAATAGAGACAGAGCTCGGTTTACGCTGCCCTGCTGTTGTAACGAGCAGAATGAAGCAGAATGAAGCCAGGCATTGGAATAAAACCAGGAAGGAAACAGCATACGTCTTCCTCAAATCACCATCTTTGCTTTTGTATCAGCAGTAAGTACCATGCAGTGATACAATCATGCCTTATACAATGACATGTATTTTCTTTTGCACCTTTAATTGGTATTTCTGCATATAAAGTATTAATTTCTCTTTGCATAATAAAAGTTTAGGTTGCATTTCTTGTTGCTGTAGCAACAGACTGTGTTTAAAAAAACACCCAAGATGAGGGCTCATATATTCAACATGGGTTTCTGGATTTCTCAGGATTCCCTGAATCTTTTCACAATATTATGCCCTGTATATGGTAAATGACCTAAATTCTTTGGAATCTTGCATTGAGAACTGAATGAATGTTTGGAACAAAGCGTTAAGCCACAACCCATATTTTCTTGCAGGCATTCCATTGAAATTTTTTTCAAATTTATAAAATGCAATTAAGTAAGTTATCTTTGTACTTTTGTCAGTAAATAAAGGTTGAAATAAACTTGCAAATTGCAGTTTTGTGTTTGCATTGCATTTTGTAATATGTCTCTTTACTTTATTGGAAATAAAGTTTGTACACACACCGTCCACATTACAGGAGGCTCCTCGACTTACAAACCGTGTTTTTTTTTTCTTCTTCTTTTTTAAATGGTGCGAAAATGAAAGTGAGAGTAACTTTGATAAAATGCTAAAATAAATGCAATACAGAGCCTCCGGTGGGACTGAGCGCAGAATGGTGGAACAGTAGATATGTATATAAGGGCCTTACTCTACTCAGAATTCCTAAATGAATTTACTAATTATATATCAAATTTAGTTGTTTCATCAGATAAAGCTTTAATTGTAGGAGACTTCAATATTCACTTCGATAGCCTCAATGATCCGCTCAGAGCAGCATTTATATCAATCCTAGATTCAGTAGGGGTTACCCAGAAGCTCACAGTGGTCACTCCCTAGATCTAATACTAACTCTGTTTAAATATAGAATAGCTCTAGCTCCATACTCTAAGGTGATCTCAGACCATTATCTTATTTCATTTAAACTGCATCTTAGACGTTCCACATGTTCCCCGTCACAATATCACAAAGCGCACATTCAACATCTACTGCTCAGAGTTTTATCAATAATCTTCCAGAGCTTTTGACCCTGACGAGATCACCATCAGAAAACAGAGGTCAATCAAGTATCTGAATGCTTAGAATCAATACTCTTAATGCTACTAGGACAATCTCCCCTCCCTTTTAGAAGTGAATAAAAATAACCCAAGGTTTTTATTTAATACCATAGCAAAATTAACCAGAAATAATGCTGCTACATGAACAAGCTCATCACCAATGTACAGTGGGGAGAATAAGTATTTGAATCAGCATTGTTATCAGTAAGGGATTTTTCTAAGTGGCTATTTACACAAAATCTGCACCATGTTGCCATCAAGCCAAATACTAAATTCATACAAAGAAATCAGAACATTTAAGTAAACAAGCTCAATCATAATAAAAAAGTGAAATGACACAGTGAATAAGTATTGAACACACTTTATTTAATACTTTGTAGAAAAGACTGTTGGTGATTCCAGCTTCTTGTATGGAGAGACCAGTCGTCTGCTTTGCTCTGAGAGATTCTGGCTCATTCTCCCACACAAACGTCTTTACATCTTGAAGGTTCCTTGGGCTCTTTTATGAACTTTGATCTTCAGTTCTCTCCATAAATTTTCTATGGGATTTAGGTCATTGACTGGGCCATTCAAGCAACTTGATTTATTTTCTTCTTCAAAGTAGGAAGGTTACATACACTAAGGTTGATATAGCTTTAAACTATTTGGGAAAGCCTGGCTGATGAGGTCATGGCTTTGGAAGCTCCTGATAACGTTTAACTAAAACCCCTTAAGTTAATTGGAGGCATATGTATATGTATTTAAAGGCTCAAACCTCAAACACAAAAGAAGAGAATTGTAGACCTTCACAAGACTGGTTCATTCTTAGTTATAATTTCCAGGTGCCTGAAGGTGCCATGTTCATCTGTTCAAACAATTATACACAAGTATAAACACCGTGGGAATGTCCAGCCATCGTACCGCTCAGGAAGGAGACGTGTTGTGTGTTCCGGAGATGAACGAGTTTTGGTGCAGAATGTGAGGATCAACCCCAGAACAAAAGCCAAATACTTTGTGAAGATGCTGCTGAAGCTGGTAAGAGTGAATCATTATCCACAGTGAAACGAGTGCTGTAACAACATGCACTGAAGGGCATTACTCATAAAGAAGCCACATTACACTTTGCAAAAGCACACGGGGACAAAGAGCCTGATTTCTGGAGACATGTCCTGTGGTCTGATGAAGCTAATCTTGAACTGTTTGGCCATAATGTAC
>JBBIGC010000029.1:10623583-10639780 GCA_037576955.1 Lepidarchus adonis
GACAGACAGACAGACAGACAGACAGACAGATAGATAGATAGATAGATAGATAGATAGATAGATAGATAGATAGATAATTTTTCCCTACATTTTTATTCTTTTTCTAGTTTATTTTTTTCTTCCTAATTTTAATGTCTTTGTTTTCGGAAAAATGCTTCGCGAGACTGTGTCCTCTCTGCGCATGCTCCGAGGGGGATGCTTTTGTTTGGTTGACCCGGAGATGCCCCGGAAACAGTCAGTTTGCACTGGCGACGCTGCGTCCGAGGGCTTGGCGTCTGTTTATTCAAAGAAAGGAAATAAGCTTGCGGCTGACCGGTTAGCTAATTCATTCTTCTCTTCGTTTTTAATAGTCAGCCGTGTGTGCACAGTTTTAGGCGTGTTTGTTCTGTTTGTGTGTTTGAGATGATTGACAAGAGGCATGTGTTTACAAACGGCGCTAGTCCTTTAGCCATTACTGTAGCTTAATGCACTGAAACATCAGTTTGTGTAGATCCATTGCTGTAAAAACGAATTAACAAAACAGATTCCTTCATCTACTGTTGTGCAGTGATACTTTAATCGCTGCATGTCTGATTGGTCTTTACTATTGAAGTATCTGCTGTCATTGCTTCCTTTTTTATGACTTGATAGTTTTAAGTGATAATATTTTCTGAAAATCTTTAATTGTTCTCTGCTTCCTGCATTGGAATTAAAGTCCGAAGTACTGCACCATCTTTCTTTAGGATATTTTTGTGATTCAGCCATGCAGTGCACTCTTTATTGCAGAAGAAAGATTTTCAGAACATAAGTAGTATAAAATACATTGTTTTGAGTGATTTAAGGCCTTTACGTTTAACTACATCACCATAAACACTGTGGTATTTTATTTTATTTTGGTTTGGTCTCTTTTTAGGACTTGTATTGAGTTCCATCTGGGAATATTTGGAGCAAAGGAAGTTGGCCTATTTATTGCACAATGACCAGGTGAGTTCATTCTGTCTTTCCCTTTCTAGCTGGACATTCTGCTGTACTGTAAATTCAAAGGCAAAGAAAACCATAATCAACCAGTTGTCCATCACTTTATTAAGTATACCTGTTCAATTGCATGTTAACACAAAAACCTAATCAGCCAATCATGTGATCGCATCTCAATGCATTTATACATCTAGGCGTAGTGAAGACAATTTGCTCGAACCCGATCAGAATTGGGAAGAAAGGGCTTTAAGTGACTTTGAACAAGGCATTGTTGATGGTGCCAGAAGGGCTGTTCTGAGTATTTCAGAAACTGCTGAATCTACTAGGATTTTCATGTCCAACCATCTCTGGGGTTTACAATATATGAAAGAGAAATTATTTAGTGAGCAGGGGTTGTGTGGATGAAAATGCCTTTTTGATGCCCACTTCTTACAACCAAGGTATACAGGACACCATCTCTGAACACACAACACATTTACCCTTGTAGCACATGGGCTACAGCAGCAGAAGATCACACCAGGGGCCACTCCTGTCTGCTAAGAACAGGAAAAGGAGGCTACAGTTTTTACAGGCTCAACAATATTGGAAAATACAAGATTGGTAAAACGTTACGCGGTCTGCTGAGGCTCAACATACACATGGTAGGGTCAGAATTTGGTGTAAATCACATCAAAGCATGGCTACATCTTGCCATCTTAATGGTGTGGGTGACATTTTCTTAGCACACTTTGGGCCCCTTAGCACCAACTGCGCAAAAGAAACCTGAAAATTGTTGCTGACTATGTCCATCCCTTTATAACCACAGTGTCTTCTGAAGGCCACTTCCAGCAGAAAAATACACCATGTCATAAAGTTGGCATCTTGAGTTCACTGTATCTCTGTTGACTGGTCTCAATAATTTTGGGATGTGGTGAAATGGGAGATTTGCATCATGGATTGCAGCCAACAAATCTTCAGCAACTTTGTGACGCTATCGTGTCAATATGGAAATGAATCTCTGAGAATTCTCTCATGAAGAATTAAGACAAAAGGGGTCCAAACCAGTACTAGCCTAATAAAGTGGCCGATTAATGTATAAAAATGGAGTCAGAAAAAGCTGTGCCTTTCAAGGGTAATTTTAATTTAAAACTAAAGACTAAATTGGATTTTTTTTACTGTGCAAGTAGAGCCAGCTGTACTAAACTATATTAAACAGTAATTCTGTTCTCTTAAGAAGCATTCAGTAGTTGGTTTGCCACACCATCACACACTCATCCTGGTTCTAATTGGTTGTTTTGGTTTGGTCACTTATGTATTCCTGCAAATGGCATTAGAAGCACTATTTGGCCTGATTTTGATTCAGTGTAAAGTATCACGTTGTATTGATCCCGTTTACTGATACTGTTTATTTGCTGAATGTAAAAAAGTGGACTATGCACAAGTTCATCCTGGCAAATAAATAATAATGGACTATAATAATCCAGATTATGTCAAATTTAAGTGTGTTCTCTGTAGAGGATGTTCCCTTATTTAATCAAGTAAATCTTGTGTACTTTGACTAGATGTTCAAATTATGTGTCTGGATCTTCATTAGTGTGGGTACCATTATTACCATATGTAAATGTAAAGTTTTTTTTTAATCTGTCCTTTAAACCAGTGGTCCCTAACCACCGGGCCACAGACCGCTACCGTGACGTGGAGCATTTTGAACTGGGCGGTGGGCCGGTCCCGGGCCGTACAAAAAATTTTAACTTTTAAATACAATCTCAATCAAGAGTATCTAAGTGTGTTAGAGACTCAACTTTGCCGGTTTTCTGGATGAAAGTCATGGCAGAAAACCCTGAGATCACCACAACAGCACTGAAAACTTATTCTGAAAGGACTGTTTACGCGTTACCATAGCGACCAGAGCGCATGAGGAGCAGAGGATGACATTACTCTGATCGTTGTTAGCGCATTTCAGAAAGACGCTGCTAATAAAGTTACATAATAAAACAGTGGATTCACATATATTATTATATTTACAAAATACCACAGTTTTTGTATTTGTCGTGCCATTTTATTTTGTTGTTTTTATCCACAACACCTTATAGGCCGGTCCGTGAAAATATTGTCTGACATTTAAATCGGCCTGTGGCGCGAAAAAGGGGGCCTCTGATTCACACCCAGTATTCCACCATCTTTTCTTCCAGTTCCTCTACTTCCAGAATGCAAACATACAAAAGAACCTCCAGCCCTAGGTCTCCAACTAACACTGGGGAACTCTTCACACCTGCACATGAAGAAAATGTGCGCTTTATCCATGACAGTGAGTCTCTAGTGCTTTACACGCTATGAATGGTTTTCTGTCCATTTTAACAAACACTTTTTTTTTTTATTTGTGCATGATTGTCATTTTTTAATGTTGATTGATTGTGTGTGCTCTTCTTCTAGCATGGCTGTGCGTTCTAAGAGATATCAAGTCTCCGCAAAATAGTGAACGTGGACCACAAGAATATGTGGAGAAAAACCCAAACCCCAATCTCCATTGTGAGTTCTTTGTCCAGCATTCTTTCCTGAATGTCATTTGCTTTAGTTTATGTTTGAGGACTCTTATTGTAGATGATGAAAATGTATTGGTCAAAAAACAATACTTGCATTTAAGCTTGCTTTAAGGTCTTGATGACTGCTTATTCTGTGTTACAGCCTTCACACCAGTTGACCTAACTGACCTCAAGAAGCGCAACACACAAGACTCTAAGAAATCTTAGTGGATTTCCTCTCTCGCCTTGGTTCAACAGCTTTTTTTCCCCCTACTCAATGTCTTTGAGACCTTTTTATGCCACCAACCTTCTGTCAGCCAATGATATGCCAACATGTTGGGCCACCTTAGACCAGAAAGCCTCTGCTTTCGCTGCTTCATAGATGTGTGGTCTGGCAAACCGGCTAACATGAATCTTCAATCCCTCATTCCTTCCTCTACCCTTTCTGTATTCAGACATGTTCATCCTGAATCCATGCACCTCTTATTGAAAGAAATGGACAGACAAGAAGCCCTGGACTAAGTTTTCAGCGATTTTCTCTTCTTGGTCTATGGATTTTGTATTCTGATTTTCATAAACATTATTTGTTTTATTATTGTAAGTATTCTGACCTGGCAGAAGGAAGAATGGCAGGGAGGAGTTGGAGTGTGGTACTGACTAATGGACTCAAACTATCTCAAGACATGTTGAGCTGCAGTCTTAAAAAAATATATGTTCCATTTTCAAAACATGTCACTTTGGAGGAGAGTGCTGAAAGGCTGGCTTTTTTTTTTTTTTTTTTTGGGGAAGTTAGTATGATAGTACAGGCGTGTTTGGCAAGCCAAATGTTTTTTTAACAGAGATACCTTCCTTTTTTTAAGAAAATATAAATACATTTAAATAGTTTAAGTGCTTTTTTTCTGCATCTTAAATTTCAAGCCTTGAAATAAAAGTGAATTTTATGGTATCTCAACCTCTAATTGACCACTGGATTGCTCTCATTTCATCCGTGTTTCTTCTGTCATATTTGTTCTGATGTATATGAAATTGTGTGATCTTGTATAATTGTACTTTGTGTAGAGACCCTTTTCTCAATTAGGGAGGCATTTAATAATAACACTTTTTTACCGTTTGGCAATATTTCTGAGATGAAGTGATTATTTCAGCATGAAAAAGTACTGAAGAAAGTACTGCCTTGAAGAACTGCTAGTACTTATTCATGCATGAACAGTCATTTCTAAGCCAAATGCAGCAATCAGTTGGATAATATGCTGTAAAATACTGTTGTTGTTTTTCAACAAAAAAATGGAAATAGTTGATCATGAATCACAAATATGTGGTGAAATGCCTTTGCCCCACAAGAACATCTTACTGAAATGCAATTCTTGGTTTATAATCGTGGGGGGTGAGCAGTGGTGGCCTAGTGGTTAGAACATTGACCCTGGAATCAAAAGGTTACAGACTTAAGCATGTTGAATTTTTGCTGAGAATTGTGGGGAGAATGGATGAATGAACTGAAAAGTAATAACAGAAGTATGCCTAACATTCCATTTACATATTTTTTTACAACTTTAGCAAAATTTGACAGAGCAGTATGAGAATGGCAAGTCAAAGGGCCTACCAATTGCTGATAAGTTACATTTTCAGAAATGTGGGTGAGTTGTGATGGCGGTTTTGTATCAGTAACTATTCATAATTCACATGATGCTCCAACTTGAGGCCAAAGAAAACAGTCTTGAGAACTTTTTTCTGATTTGCAACTTTGTTACTTTCTGTTAAATTAACAGCATTAGAGTTGTAATTAAGATTACAATTATATCATGGGTTATGATTAGGCTTACAATCAAAAAGAATATTAAGTTTATTTACATGGATATTTAGTCCAATGATAAAGAGTCTGCTCTCTACCATTTCCTAGTCTAGATCCGCAACAACTCAAAAGGGTTTTAAATTGTTTCTGATTTTGTGGCCTTTTGAATGGTCTTGTTGGAATATCAGTCATTAGATACACATTAGTACACAGATATCAAAAGATGTCCCTACAAGATGGCGGTGTAAATCAGTTAAAGAGTGAAAAGCTATTTATTACTTCTTATCACGTTTGTTATTGTTCCCACGGTAGTGCGTCACCATTTGCCCCCAACGAACGGAAGTCGTCATTCGCCAGGATACGTCACCGCCTCCTCCGTATAAGAAGCATAAAGGCGCCTTCTGGTGTCGTTTCCTCCGTTGAGTGCGTGGGTTAGGGGCAGCGAGGGCTAGTGTGCGGGTTTACTTTTTTGGCATTAATATTTTTAACAGAGCTGAACGATGGCAGACAAGATGGATATGTCACTGGACGACATCATCAAGCAAAATAAGCAGCAGAGGGGTGGTGGTGGTGGAGGAGGAGGTGGCCGCGGTGGAAGAGGAGGCCGCGGCGGCGCCAGTAGTGGACGCGGCGGAGGGGTCGGGCGACTAGGAAGCCCCAGCGGAGGCTTTGGAGGCCGTGGCGGAGGATCAGGCCCCATGAGGAACCGACAGGGCCTGAGCAGCGGTAGAAGCAGACCTACGCCGTACAGCAGGGTAGGAGAAAGCTAAAGAAAATTGCCTGAGAGAGGAGCAAAACCTTGAGCACGTCCAAAGTGCCCCTTCTATTTCTTTCCAGGCTTGCTAGCTCGCTAGTCAGCCGTGCTACAATGCCCCTTTCCCTTGAGGTTTCTCTGGAAATGTAAATACAGAGAAGCTCGTTAAATTGGCGTTTGTTAAGAAGGCTGTGTTGTGCATAATGTTCTCTCCCCTATCAAAAAAAGCCCGTTTGTCTTTTCGTCAAGCGTGTGGAGCGGGTTGGCTAACTCCGCTACATCGTGGCTAAAGTGGCTAATCGGCTAACCGTCAGCGACCGGCGCCATTTTGGATACGGCATCCCTTTCCCTCAGTGAAATGGTGGCGAGCGATTGTCCTGTTTGTTTTCCCTTCAGTGCTCACCACTCGACGTCCCGAATGCTCCAGAGAAGACCAGTGATGATACGCGACAGTTCGACGAGAGTTCGACAGTTTTTGTTTGCCTGTCTGCCCTCCTTGATGGAGTTCTTTTGTTTGGGAGGGGCCGTGTTCCAGTGTCGTTGAGAGCAGTGCTAAGGGGTTGTTAGCTTCAGTGTAGGAGAAAATGGACTTCTGCCTTTTAGTCATCTAACCCCATGTGTTGGAAGCATCTTATCGTAGAGCTAGGATGATTAATTTCCTTTCCGAAGTTGCAAGCTGTGTCTAAATGGCGTGCTTTCAAGATGGACGCTCGGTGGTCGCCATTGCTCACAGAGGGCTTCAAACCAACGACGGACCTTTTTCTTTTTCCCCTACCTCAACGGACTTTCTTTCATCTGACCGTTATTCCCCATTGGAGTGAGACCATCAACCCTGGAGCACCCTCACTCGGAAGGCCTGCAGGATTTCACTTGGAGTGAACGGCAAGAGACACTTTGGGGTGGGGGGTGATGTTTTGGTTTGTTTGTTGTGACCTACCTGGTGGGTGGGCAACGATTCTAGGGGTCAGACTAAATTGGTTTTTTACTTCATTGTAATTAGCCTTTAACTAATTGATCTATGAACATACCTTTTTGTAACTAATTTTTTGGGGGCTGTGCATACTCTACATCACTGATACACCTAATGTTTTAGGCTTTTTGTAAATTGAATTGATGCACAACCATGTTTCCTTGCGTTCATTGGGGTATACTGTGGATTTCTTGCCCCTTTTTCCTTGCATTGGCTTGTTTATAGTGATGGGGTGGGCAGGGATTGCTGAAAGTCACACTGAGCGCACTGAGTCCCCCTGGCCTTGTTGAGGTGGAGCCCCCTGCTTGCCCCAGCACCCAGCCGAGTGGACTATCAGTGACAGGCGGGATCCGAAGTCAGCAGGTGCGTTCTCTTTCGTCTGTTGCAGCCCAAGCAGCTCCCCGACAAGTGGCAGCATGACCTGTTCGACAATGGCTACAGTGCCGGTGGTGGGGCTGGAGGTGGTGGAGGAGCTGGTGTGGAAACTGGAGGAAAACTTCTCGTATCTAACCTCGACTTTGGTGTTTCAGACGCAGATATTCAGGTATAGTTTTTTTAAAAAATGACTTGCTTCTGAAATGCAAATGTACACATTTGAAATGGGTTAGTTTTTATTTTTCTTTAACTTGCCACCTGCAGGAACTCTTTGCAGAGTTTGGAACGTTAAAGAAGGCTGCGGTTCATTATGACCGATCAGGGCGCAGTCTTGGTACTGCAGATGTCCACTTTGAAAGAAAAGCAGATGCTCTGAAAGCCATGAAACAGTACAATGGTGTTCCCCTTGATGGTAAGCTATGAGTTTGGATATGACCGTTTTCTGTGTGTGTCCTGGGGTTGTTACATTAACTTTTTTTTTTTTTTATTCAGGTCGTCCCATGAACATACAGTTGGTCACATCACAGATTGATGCACAGAGACGAACCCCAATGCAGGGGTATGTAGTTGGTCTTCAAGAAATTCTACTCTAATTAGTTCTTCCTTATAGCAGTCTTATAACTGTCTTGTCTGTCTTCAGTCTGAACCGTGGTGGCTTGAACAGAAACAGAGCAGGAGGATTTGGAGGTTTACAACGAGGCAGAGGAGGTCGTGGTGGACTTCGAGGCCGTGGCGGTAGAGGAGGAGGAGGAGGAGGAGGAAGAGGCACTAACAGACGGCCACTTTCTGCAGAAGAGTTGGATGCCCAGCTAGACGCCTACAATGCCAGGGTATGTTGTACTTATTTATTTTTTTAAATAAGGCTCTTGTTCATGTGTCGCTTAATTTCTTTTGCCCTTTTCAGATGGATACCAGCTAAACAGCGATGGCCCTAGTTTTGTTCATCTCTTCTGATACAGGACATCAGTCATTGTTACAGATTTGAACATGGACGTTTTACACTTAAATGTCAAGTGATTTAAACTTAAACTTGTGTACCATCTTTCTCCTTTTAAAATGCTCCATTTTTTTTATCTACTTTTGTTTTTGGTTTTGTTTGACAACCTGGTCTGACTGTAGGATTTGATGGTTCGACCTTCCTTTTTGTAGATCATTGTAATAAAACCTGCAGTAAATAGTATCCAAGCAATGCCTCTTTCATTTTGTGCAAGTGTTAAATTTTAACATTTAAATTGAAAGATGTACTGGTTTGTATGGTCAATTAAGACTTGTGTACCAAATGTACTTGAGGGTTTATTTTGCATATTACAACTTGTGCTAGTAGTTCTTTTGGTCACATGCTGTAGTATGGAGAAATGCTTTTTTTTTTTTTTTTTTTTTTAAGAAGCATGTCTCCTGTTTGTCAATCCAATGTATTTTTGTACATAAACAGTTTCAAAGTTTCAGTTGCAAGGCTTCATTGTGTGCTCGGTGCAGATGTTGCTGTTCAGTGACTTTATGAATGGTTGGGTTTTTTGTGCATATGAATAAACCTAGGGAGGGGATTTTGCAAATGGGGTTTCTCAAACTTGGTGCTATACTGCAAGAAGTGGAGGAGGCCTTTTGTGAATTTATTTATTTTCTGAACAGAATCTCGATGCGCAGATGTTCTCACCACTAGAGGTCGCTACTACATTGTACGTTACGTATAAGCAAAGCTTGTATTTATATTAAGTGAACAAAGCGGAATCGAACCGTTTTATAATTGAGCTAGTGTCTTAAACGCCTAATAAATATTAATCAAGCCCGGAAACTGGCAGCCGATTGGCCGAGTGTAGACGTGGAACCGCCCCATAGTGTTAAGTCAGTCTCTTCTACCGTTCAAAAATCACGCGAGACTTCAGACAATGGTAAAAGTTTTACCTTGGTGTAAACAAATAAACCATTTAATTCCCTTTGACAAGTGAGTCTATTGACTGGTTTAATTGGTTTCTTTACTGAGGTTTATTAATATAACTAAAATGTGGTGGTGGAGGCACAGTGGCGTGTTTTCACTGTGGTTCACCATCGCGAGCTCAGTAAGAGTAAGAGAATTGATCGATTAGTTGTTGGAGCAGTGAAAACGTCCAAAAGTGCGCACTTCCGATCCTAAGTGATTCAGGGTGTGGAGTCAATATTCAAATATATATTTGTGTTAAATGCTTAAGTGTTGCAAATGTGTAGAATAGGGACTACTTTCCTTACATTTACATTTATTCATTTGGCTGACGCTTTTGTCCAAAGCGACTTCTAGGTACAAGACCAATGAAGTATCCGCCCTCCATCTCTGGTTCTCTTGTGTACGCACCACACAAGATCCTAATGTTAGGTCACTGTGTTATTTCACCCCAATAACTCCGTGTATGTGCTGGATTACTTAATAGTGCTGTACAGAAAATGAACCACAATTCCACTTGATACAAGAAAACGTTTAAAACACCGGTACTGGTATAAGTTTGTGTGGGGTCGATGCCGCCAGTCACTATTTTCCGAAATACATGAATCAATTGAAAGAATCGGCTCGGTCAGGGAGTCATACACGCGTGATTTGCTGCGCATGCGCAAGGAGTTGCTCAACGCGCGCTCCCGCGATCTTGGCCTCGCGCTCGGTGTTCCCGGAAGCGTGTGTCGCGCTCTGGACTCGCCGCTCCCTCCTCGCGCCATTGAAAACTCAAAGAAGCTCGCGCTAACGTACGAACCAGCAGTGTCTGCATCTCTAAGGTAAGTGCTTAAGAAAACTACAAACCGAAACTGCTCACAATCCCGCTTTTCGCATAAGAAAACCTCCGAAAGTGGTTTAGGATTCATGTCGCCAGTTTTGCTGGTGTGAAGTTCGGCTCGTTGGCAGGACCGCTGAGCGAGCTAACGTTAGCAGTTACGAGTCGAGAACTTGACACGAAACGTGAAGTTGCCGCGCAGGTATTTCCTGCTCACTGGGATGACTATACTCAGTGAAACTACGGGATTTTAAAAATCCGTATCCCTTTTCTGTTCACAATGTAGGCTATTGTGTCAGCAGCCTAGTCGCATGACCTGCAGCGCGGAGCGAATAATTATCCGCTATTGTCTGCGGATCCGCCTGATACTTGCACACGTGAAGCACACAACAGTTAGTGTTATTTGCAGCTCTTGTTGTACCGGTCGCTTTCACGGTTCTCATTTTCACTCATTGTCCTTATTTGCTGAACGTTTTAAAGTTTAAAGAAGGAGCTTCAGAACCATTTTTGTTGTTGTTAGACCCATAGTTTTGAAAAGTAGAACTACACAAAAGACTTAATTAATAAAACAGCGCAGCAGTCGCTCCCTCAGCTGATGTAACGTTAGTTAGCTAACATGCTAATGAC
Source organism: Lepidarchus adonis (assembly GCA_037576955.1). NCBI lineage: Eukaryota > Metazoa > Chordata > Actinopteri > Characiformes > Lepidarchidae > Lepidarchus > Lepidarchus adonis. The sequence goes on from JBBIGC010000029.1 coordinate 10,634,289, forward strand.
TGCAGATCTGTGAGGAACTGGAGACACGTATTCTGGCAGAAAAGACCGCATTATTATACAGTAAAGCATAAATAATTACTGTGTCGTTGCATAAATAGCGAATTTGTGACTTTTTTTTGTTAACACGTCCCATTTTGTGTCTGATATGGGCGTTTTTTGAGAATTTCCAACTTCCTGAAAGTACAGGGAGTTCAAATGTAACTGCTGAAGTTATATTTACCACTTTCTTATCCTATTTACCACATCAGATTTGACTCTTTTTTATGAGTAGAAGGTATGTAGTGTTATGTAATGTGCTAAGCTGGACGGGTTGAAGGGGTTAGAGTTGGTAAATCTAGCCATTATTTTTTCTGTGTATTTGATAGTTTCTGATTTAGGTCTTCGTTAATAAGTCCTGGCTCTGAGTGGCCGATAAGCTTATCCGGAACTGACGCTAAGTGCGCTTTAGGACCTGAGAGGCGGAGGTTGTGTGGTGTTTAGTGCAGTAAAGTAACCTCGCCGCACGCGCGCGCGGTTGGATTTCTGATGCCGGGGGTTATGAAGGAGAAGGCCCAGGCGGCTCGCGCTCAGCGGCTCTTCCTTCCTGTGCTCCGGGAGCGCGCGCTGCGCTACAGTCTCTACTTCCTTCTCTCGGGAAAGAGCTGGGCGGTGGCTGCTGCTTCTCCGTCTAGGCTGGAACTGATTTTGTGTTAAAGTATAGCATCAAATGCACGTTCAGCTTCACATTCTGTTTGCGGGGCTTGATTAATCTTTTCTAAGAACGCACGAGACATTTTTAATCATTATTAATTTCTGAGTATATTTGGGCAGGAAAGTCAGTGGAGACTAAATCATTTTTGATAATTATATAAAAAATAAACAGTAGCACTGGACTGAGTTCGTAAGTAAAATCAGAACAAGTTCTAAAATGAAAGCATCAAGCGGGCCTCATGACCTCCTTTCAGATTTCCCTACATCATCCTGACTGCAAGTGAAAATTTGCATCTATGAATACATACTGCAAAAACACAGTATTTATATTCATTGGTGTCTCACTTATAGAGTCCGTAACCTTTTGAACAGTACAGCAAAATGCTATAAAATCTTTTAATTATAGCTTCCACAGAACCTAAATGTGTCAATAATTGTAATGTATATTGCATTTTATAGTTGAAATGAGGAAATAAGTAGAACAGGTGATTATTGTATGAGACGCTTGGATGCTACAGATACAAATTTCAGAAAAAGTCTAAATGTGTGGATTGGTTTATTAACCTGACCAAGGAAAAAAAGTAAATATAAAATGTTATAATATTTCTACTATTTATTTGAAACATCATAAATTATTTATGTTTATTTCATAAGTTGATAAAATGAAGAATAAGTATAAAATGGTTATGGACTCTACATAAATGACTAGTCATTGTTCAGATGCAGAGAACATACCTTTCTCAAAACTGGGACTGGAAACTTGATTGTCTCCATTTGTGTGGCCAAATCAGTTGTTTATTTCTTAAAACTATGAACAGAATACATGAAATTTTGACTTTGAAATTGCATTTTCTTCAAGTGAGACAGCATAACGCTAAAAATGGCCATTTTTTGTCTATATTTATGATCATAACTAAAATATGGAACATCGGTTTGCCTTGAAATTTTCTGGCAATCAGAAGCTGTCATACCTGCACCTGTTAAGTGTGGGAAATACATGGTAGTGGTTATTATTTATAATTTATCAACATATAACATTAAAAAGGTAAAAAATGCACAGATACTGTGTTTTTGCTGATGGTTAATTATGAGACTTGTGTTATGGGCCTAATGTTTATATGGTCACTGTTTCTTCCCACATATGGTTACTGTATAACTGTTCATGGTTCTTTAAAATGATTAACCTTCATGACACAGAGAGTGCAATTAATTAAGTGTGTTGAGCCACGTCTGTTGGGATACGTCTTGATTTTGATAGACTATGCAGTGATAATTTTTTTATGCCTTCTGAAGAAAGATGACTTATTTTTTTTGTTATTACTCAGCTACTGCTTTTTCCTACTTCTTTTTTAAAATAAAAAATAGAAATGTATTTTTTTTCTTTGCAGATACATATCCTAACATTTGAACAATTCCAGTAAACGATTCATTGGAACATTTTATTTGCTTTTCCTCATATTGTAGCCATTACTACAAAATAATGTATGAGTGTCAGTGTATTGCACTCATTCATTACATAATGTGTAGTGTAGTTCATGCTTTGTGGAATACTACAGTTTCAAGATGTGTATTAGTTTTGTAAAATAATTTCTGCTTCTTCCTATTGGCCAAGCATGGAGTCTAAATGCCTCTTCATGTGTCTTTGTAAACATGGTTTAAGAGGAAGAGGTCCGGCAAAGGAAGCGGAATGAAAGCAAAGCTGCATCGAGTGCATTTCCACGCATTGGTAGAACACGGCACTGCTTCGGTGGTGTCCATGTACTTGTCGATTTTTGTTGTTAAAACTCTTTTGTGACGAGAACCAGAGATTTGAGTGACTTTTAAACAGCCAATTATCTGTTCCTGCTCTTTCTCTCGCTCAAAGGAGGCTGTCAGTCTCCGTCATGAGACGCCTCTGTCTGAGCTTTTTTGAGAACTGGTACCAGGGCTCTTTTGAAGTCTGCACCCTGGCTCCGCACAGAGGAGGCGATTCAGACGGTCTAAGCCTGTCCCAGGAGCACTGGGCCTCAGCTTTAACAAAAGACAACGTACCTCCACCTCACCCCAGCCTGGGGAGAGTCACTTTCAGCATATCCTCTGGCCATGTTGCCCTCCTTCCTCAATTTGGTTCTATTCTCTTTCAGCTGCAATGAGTATTGATGATGCATAGTAGTGCTGACCATGCCACCTACTCTGTTTGGTTGTGGTAAGCATTATTGACCGGGAAGTGACCATGAGGGCGAGTCTGAGCTGCCTTCCTGTTGCTGTTGCCACCAAAAAGCTGAGAAAGGAGCTGTGGCTTCTTGGCTGTTGTCGTGCCCACATTCACTCAGGACCTTCTGCAGCTGAGCCCTCTGGATTTCTCATTGTTTTGGGTTTTTTTGTATAAAAAAAATTATTTTCCATAGAGGAAATTACTCCATTGCCTTGTCTGATTGTTTCAGGATCTGCTCATGGTTCGCGGAACTGAATAAGCATAAGGAAGTGAGGAACTACATTTCAGTTGTGGTGAAAGTAGGTGGATCCTTCTAGGGTATAAAACATGATTTCTCAGGTTGACTTCTTCGGTTTTAAGGGGGGTTGCAATGTCCCATTGTGTGAATAATTGTTTGAATGAAATAAATGTTGTGAAAATGCATGACTTGTGTCCAATCATCTTTTTTTAATACTTTCGGATAACTTACTGTACATATAACACACACTTTAAATCTTTAATCTAACTGGTGTCCTGGGGTGTAATGGCTACTAGAATTACTAGATGTTTTTGAGTCTTCTGGTCTGGTCACTGTTGTTGGCTCCTCTCTTTAAAGTATGAACAACCTGAAGTTCTTTCTATAGACGTTGGTAAAGGGAAAATCTACTACTAATACTTTTTGATAATGTATTGGTAATTCTCGCTTTAAAGATCTCTTTGAAAGTGTCTCTAATAACTTGTGCCAATGTTTTAAGAAATTTGAACTTTGCTATTTATATTTCCCTAACGATAGGCTGCAGCTTATTAGTGATTAGTGATTTCCGATCATTGTGAACACACCACTGCACACAGTCACCACAACGAAATTTCTCCTCTGCATTTAACCCATCACACGTGGAGCAGTGAGCAGCTATCAACAGCGTCCGGGCAGCAGTGAAGTGGGGACGGTACTTTGCTCAAGGGTTCCTCAGTGGTGCCTGGGCTGGGACTTGAACCTGCAACCTTCTGATCTCAGGGCCAAAGTCCTAACCACTAGGCACCACTGCCTTACATTGATTTTGCAAACCTGATATTGGGTGCAGTGCTTAAATGGTGCGGCCTATCTAAAAACATGAAAACACATTCACTAAAAGTATAATTCAGTACAAAAATACGACATCCACAAATGATTAGTTAAATTTAAATACTGTTTACTACAGCAACGAACAGTTTGAAAAGAAAAGCAAAGACAGATCAGTGACGTTCTTACTTAAATGGTGCCGCTGCATCCAGTCTCTCTTAACCTTTTTCAGCCCTTTACATTACATTCCATCCTAGTTTATAATACAAGCTGGAAAAAGCTCAATTTAACAAAAATAAAAGGAACAAAAGTTTACTGTTGGCTGAGGAAAGGTAAAGTTTCAATTTTCATCTGGAGGGTGGAGGTAATGCAGTACAGCGCTGTCAATCATCCGTCTATCTGTACATTCTTCAGTATAAAATGAGCAACACTGAAATGCTAAAATTATTATCCTTACTTTTCTTCAAATCCCTCAATCTGATCCGTAAACATAATCACTTGCGACCGTGCTGCTTTGCTGTTGCTGATGAATGGGGCGGCCTGTTTTGGGGGAAATGAGGTACTGCTGTATGAGTCAGAAGTCACAGGCATTGGTATAGAATTGATGTCTTTTTTTGTCCTAAAGAGCACAGCAAAGTAGAATTAGGGGAGAGGTACCCAGTTAGCAATGTGTGGTTAATTATAGCCTGTCCGCTCTCTGTGAAGATAAGTAATGTGTTTGTCTCTTAACATGTGCCTTCTTTCTTACCAAGAGGAAAATGGAGGACTAGGAGTGCTTGTGTCTTTAAGGGCAGCAGGCAGCTTTTTGGAAAACAGAGGAAGTGCTATGAAGGCAAGAGGAAGAGGCAAGAATAGCAGTTCCAGGGGAAGGATGGGAGAACCGTTTGAGCAATAAAAAAACTGAAGTAGGGTTTATACAATCTGCACAAGACTCCTCTCCTATAGCCAGAGGTCAAGGTTACAACTGGCATTGATCATAGTTTTTTCAGACTGTGCAAATTGGTTTTTGTTTTTTTAAAAGAAAGTACATGTCTTGATTTTGAATGTCCTCACACCATTTTAACTTGTTCATAACATCTCTTACATTTTAACAGGAAATATATTCACTCTATTACGATCATTTGCTTTAGAATGTCCAGCCTTAGATGAGTTCAAATATACTGGGGATCTTCGACTTACGTCATACTCAACTTATGAAAATTCATGGTTACATCACTGATCTTTTATTTTTTTAAAAAGTGTATTTATGGTCATATACGGTAGTAGAATGCAGTTGAATGCCCATTAAATGTAGAGAGGAGGAGAAAGGTAGGTTTGCACCATTTTTTGCTGGTTTTGCCGTAGTTTTATTTGCTCTTTGTGTTGAATAAGTGTGTGCGTGTGCGTGCAGGGACCATGAGAAAGATGCTTTGCTAATTCACTTTGTGCTGTTTTTGTTTATTGCTGAGATGTTTGTTTTATTCACCGTTATTGTTGAGTAAGAGTTCATGTGGATTGGTGGGTGAGATGGGTGTTAATAGTGCACTGTGTGTGTGTTGGTGGGTGAGGTGGGGTTAATAGTGCACTGTG
>JBBIGC010000029.1:10644799-10664636 GCA_037576955.1 Lepidarchus adonis
TGCACTGTGTGTGTGTGTGTTGGTGGGTGAGGTGGGGGGTTAATAGTGCACTGTGTGTGGATTGGTGGGTGAGTTGGGGGGGGTTAATAGTGCACTGTGTGTGTGTGTGTTGGTGGGTGAGGTGGGGGGTTAATAGTGCACTGTGGGTGAGATGGGGGTTAATAGTGCACTGTGTGTGGATTGGTGGGTAAGGTGGGGGGTTAATAGTGCACTGTGTGTTTGTGGGTTAATATTGCATTGTGCTGATGCTTCATCAGTGTGGTTTTGCCACAAGTCACTTCTCCAATGCGTTTACTGCTGTGGTGAATGTTGAAGCATTAAAAAGCGCATTTCTATCTGGAGCAACATTTCCTAAATGCTTTACTGTAATGTGAGAGCATTCATTCATGTTGCCGACTGTTAATAAAACACAGTGCTGTTCAATAAACCCTCTGCAGCATCATTACCTGCAAGAGTTCTGACTTGCATCAAAATTCAAGTTAAGTCACACTCAGAGTAACCGAACCCTGATGTAACTCGAGGACTTCCTGTGATTCTACAGTGTTCATTTAGAAATTCACCTTCGTCTGTGTTCACAGTGAAAATGGAGCTACTGGTTATGTAATGGTTCACGAGTGGCTTTGTTGTTCTGGACACTTCTGCTCCCATGTGCCCCAATAGCTGAAAGATAGGTTGAATGTATTTGCTTTGCACAGTGAAGCTGGTTGATGTGGGCCTGGTCTATCCTCGGCTGTCTTCCTGCTTGTTTGGCTTTCCTTTGTGTCCTGCTGCTCTTTTGAACTGGGGGCTCAGTGTCTTATTCAAAAGGTAAAACACTGTGGGGAGTTGGGTTAAAATGTCAGTGACTGTCTGTACTGTACGATTTTAAAAATATATACGACAGTGTAAGCATTATTTATTGTTGGGTGGGTCTGAGCAACTTTTCTGCTTGACTAGAAAAATAATATAATGTGGGTTTATCGTGTCTCTGAACTCTCATAAATGAAACACATTTGTATGGAATAGTGCTGATCGGGCCCTTTTTTCTGTCCGGACCCGACCCGAGCCCGACAGAGCAGTGACCGAACCCAACTTTCATACGTCTCCAATGATGCTTCAGCTTTACTACGACTACTGAATGAAACGTTGTCATGGCTACGCAAACAAATCTGTGTACAGGGAAAAAGCAAACGATCCAGCGTGAAGTAGCGTACGCCTTACTTTTAATTAACAGTAAAAAGTATTGGGTTTTTTTTTTTTGTTTGTTTTAATTAACAAATACTTTAACAATTGCATCATTTAAGACAGACCTTTTTGAGCTTCACTGTGTAGTAGTGTTTACTACTTTTAATAATCAGAAGTTTTTGTGGTGACATGACCGAACCCGAACCAGAGTAACCATTGTTAAATATTTGTCCGAACTCGACCCGTCGGGTTGGTTAGCAATGCTCTAGTATGGAAGCAGAACTACATAACTAATCTGGCAAGCTTGTCATTTTCTCATTCTCCATGGATTTTAAACTTTTATAGGCAATAGAAAAATTGTTTTTTTTTATTAATAGCAAAAATCTAAGTCTGCAAGAATCATATTTTCATGTTCATTGTTAAGGACAGTGTTATGTTAGTTGATATTATAGAGTATACATGTGCAGTGTCAGTGACCATTACTTCTCATGTGATGATGGAGGGGGCGTTTGTGTGCATATATACACAATATAGACAATGTAGGCTTGTTAACCAGCATAGTGCACAAAAGGTTTTTTTTTCCTGTCTCTCAGTGTAGTTCTGTATATTACTATTACACTACTAGCAGGTAGGATGGTGTCAGTCTTAGTCCCATGTCAAAATGCAACAAAACAGGCAGAACTGGAATGACCTGGAGTCTGTTCCACAGTTTCCTGCTGTTTCACATAAGGAACGTAGATGTGCTGGGTCTTTAAATACGCTCAAAACAAGGTACCGACACCTATGTGGGTTTTTTGCCAATAGCGTTGAATGAAGAAATGGCTGAAGAAAAGAAATCCTGGTTAGGGATGGGAATTGAGAACCAGTTCCCATTCTTTCAATCCCTTGGAATTGTATACCACTTTTGCAAACGATTCCCCTATCGATTCCAGTCGCCTCAAATGACGCCACCATATTGCGCCATTTACCTAGCAGGAAACATGGCGTCTAAGTGGCACAAACACTCAAAAGTTTGATTATACTTTATTAGAAAAGGATGACAACAGGGCAACTTGCAATACTTACAAAGTAGGTATTTCATCAAAGGGAGGAAACACTACGAATATACAAAACACACGATAACGTTACATGAATGTGGTGCTTTTGATCCGCTCAACCCTGCAGCAGCGGTAAAGTTTGCACGTCCTCTCTGGGTAATACGACAGGTAACTAATCAACTAACATAGCAGGTTTTGCAATAAGGCAAATTGCTCTAAAATAATATGTAATTACTGTGCATTGCATTTAGATGACCATGACAAGAGAGACAGACAGTTCTGGCTGCAGTCGACCGGTAGCTTCTCCTTTTACAGAGGCAGGGAAAAGTAAAATAGCTCATATATAGTTTTAAAAAGGAGTGTAAATGTTACTGGACATTCTTGTGTAATGGTCACATAATTTGTTATACTTTGTTATTGCTACAGAAGAATATTTGATTATTTTACATTTACAATTTATTTTCTGGGGACCACGTGGCACCCAAAGGCTGTGGATTTCTTAAGATCTCACTGTTGTGTTTGTAAGGTCCATGCTACTCCTAAATTTCTATCTTGTTTAAAGATGAGATATAAAACTAGTTCTAAGTTCTAAGCTAATCGACCGGTGTTCTCCTTTTTTAAAAATAAGAATCGATAGGAGAATCGATAAAGAATCGAATTGTTAAACAGAATTGAAAATGGAATCGGAAGTGTGAAAATCTTATCAATACTCATCCCTAATCCTGGTCATTCATTAAAAAAAATATTCACTCAACATGTTTAGTGTTTAACTCATCCCTGGCAAAGATATTGCATTTTCTTAGTGTTTTTATCTTGTTTACTGCTTCATATATAACTTGCCAACAGTTCACACTTCCGTGTGGTTTTGGATTTGCATTCACACAGTATTGTTCTCCCAAAATATCAGGTGGGATGAGCGAGCCAGAGTGGCGGAGGCGTTGGCACAAAGCTGATCCCCTGTGTTCAGAGATGGGGAGATGATTCCACACAGTACTTTGTGAGGATAATTGCGTCTCTTGAGGATGCTGATTAGGTTTGTCAGAGGAGCCCTCTTGTGTTGCAGGTTGTCCTTTTGCAGTATGTGCCATATCTTTCACACACTCAAACCTCATTAGCAATAATCCAGGATTCAGTAATCGTATTGGGGTAATTGTTGCTTAGAAACGGGCTTAATCTCATGTTTTGCAACTTCTCTGATGATATATTGGGCTAGTTTTGTGTTTCATGGTGATAATCTTCTCTGAAGGCCAGGTGGTTGTAAATTGAAGATGAGATGATTAAAGATGATGGGTCTGATGTTAAGTTCACATTGGTTCTTCAGTCAAGAGGGGGTTATGTAAGGTTGGTGGGAGTGGCATAGACTAGGCTACACTACAGAGGGTCACCCCTGGGAAAACCATCGGTCACCCTCTTCCCTCCGTAAAGGACCTCTACTGCACCTAAAGGAAAAAAATTAAATGTAAAATGTATTTTTCCCTCTGCACATATTTTACATTAAATTATATATATCCATATGGGTACACTACTTGGAATATATGAAAATTTGCCTTTTAAATATTTTCTTGAAGCAAGACCGCATAACGCTTAAAAATGCCCATTTTTTTGGCTATATTTATAATCATAACTAAAATATGGAACATCATTTTGCCTTGAAATTTTTTTTGCTGAAATTCACTATTTCAACAGAAGTCATGTTGAGCGTTAAGCTGTCCTGATCACAAACAGAATTCGCTCTAACTGGGCACCCTGCTCACATGCTAAATTATCAACATTTTATGTCTATAAGCTTAAACATGAAGAGAAACTTCTAAGTATTTTAGCACAGTCACCTCACACGGCGGTCTTCCAGAAAAAAAATTAATGCATCGTCATTAAATATTTTTTTTATTTTTTTTTTTTTTTTCTAATGCCCTAATGCTCACAGCAAATCTGCTGGTCCCCGTGCCATGTTAAATGTGAATCTCTAATTTTAACAGGGTTGAAACCAAATGAAACACTATACTCTTGGCCAAGTCAAGGCAGCTGCCAAACATTGATTCTTCTGTTTATAGTCTGGTGTCTTCATGAGGGTTTGGGAAAGAAAAGTGCAGCTGAACCAGGTCTGTTTTTAACCAAGCATATGAGACCCAGTCGAAGTACAGAATTCACCTGCACTTTCAGCTTAAATATCTCATACAGGCTTCAGTTGCTCTTTTATCTATAGTGTATATAGTCTGCAATAAGGCTTTCAATCTCTTTAATAAAATCTCCTTTTATAGTAACACAACAGATTATATCATCAATATTATAATTATTATTGTCACGCATCCTGTCCTCTCTGCCCTATCCATTTTTTGGCTCAAACTTCTAAAGGATTCTCTGCTGTCAGGAGTTTGTAAAGGAAATCTTGGTCTGTCTCTGAGATCATGTTTTCTCCTTTCCCCTGATTCTTCCTTTGCTCTTTCTACTACAGGGACCCCTTAGTCCTTCGGCTCAGAAAATGCCCCCCAAGGCACTGACCTGCCAAAACTTGCAGTACGCAGAACAGGATTTTCTGCTTTTATGGGAATGCGGAGGCCCTGGATGGAAAAATGGTGCAACGTGCTTGTACTTCTTGCTTGGCTTTGCTCCAACACCCTGTCCTTCATATTTTGGGGCAAGATTTTGCAGAGATGTTTGCTCTGGTTACATTGTTCACCAGGATTCCTGAGATTTCTCTTATGTACATCTGTGTTGGTTTTCTGAAGATTCTGATGTCCACTGTACACATCCATAACTGCGCACTCTGTTTGAAGCAGGTTGATTTGTAGTGTTTTGAGGAAATCTGTTGTAATGGTGGTTCTCGAAGTCCTTTGGCCCAGACTGTAATTCAGTTGGCATACTGTGCTTCTGCCGTGAGTTTGGTCACATTACAGACAAAACATGGCTTGAATTTGAGTTTAATTGCCTGTAGATTCACTATTGGATACATTACATAATTATTATAATGAAAATGTTTTATTTCATACAGGTTTTAGCGAAGTACTCAAAGGATAGATTAAAATTGTCAATGAATCAGGGTTATTTCTCTGCAGTCGTCAATTGGATTCATTGGAAGCAAATTGATATCGGCTGATATTTACTTGGAAAAATGCTTCTGACAGATTTGATTTGAATATAATATAAATACTATTGGTTTGAAATTTCAAAGTCCCACATTGGTGCATTCTTGCCTAAACATGGAATCTACTTTGGGATGGTAGGGAAGAACAGGATTTTCCATTTGTGAGCATTGAACTGAAACGAGAGGAAACCTACCTCAGCCAGATCTCATGACTCCACACGTTTACAGTTACACCGTTCATGCATATAATGTAAAATTAAATTTTTACTAAATTGTATGATTACATGGATTACTGTTTATGTCCCTTTATATAGTTTACTGTATCGCAGGTTTTGGGGTGAAACCACATGTGCATTCAAGTTGTGACGTCATGAATTTCACTTCAGCGATGTTCCTGCACATCCTGTTCATATTACTCCTACTTGTAGGTGATGTTTAGTTTGGTTTTGAGTGTGCATTTGCATGATGAACACACACCATGTAAGGCAAAGAGCAGGGGTACAACACTGAAGCGCCTCTGAGTGAAAGCAGCGCTGTAACCACAGTAAGACAGAACAGGAAGCTGCAGCCAAGACCCAGAAAATGATGCCATTCAGTGGGGAACCTGCTACTCATGGGGCTGAAAACTGTAAAATACTGGTACTTGCACACTCGCTCCCTCCCCTGCACTCAACACCTCATTGGCGAAGTAGTGAAAATCTGAAGCCACTGCATTGCAGCAGTGTGCTGCAGCGATACGCTTTAACATTCTTTCTTTTTCTTGTTGTTTCTTCTTTGTATTGCCACTCTCCTCATCTGGGGGAGGAACAGAAAGGAAACCCTGTATGCAGCCTTTCACCTCCAAGATAATTTGGCAAAAAAATTGATCATCTTGAGTGTGAATATGTATTGTTGGATAGTTGTTATTGATTTTTTAAAATAAATAATACACTATTCGTGTGTGTGTGTGTGTGTGTGTGTGTGTGTGTGTGTGTGTGTGTGTGTGTGTGTGTGTGTGTGAGAGACAGAGAGAGAGAGACACAGACAGACAGACACGCATGCACGTTGGTCACTGCATAGTATCACCGGTTCTCCAGAGTAATTGGCTCTGACCACTAATGCTATAGACCTAATAGCAACTGGTCAAATTAAACCTCTTTTTCTTCCTCTGTTCTGCTCCGTTCTTTCCTCGCAGATGAGAGTTGGTTCTGTAGCAGTGTGGGAGGGAGCGACGGGTGGGCTGGTGTTGCTTCTCAGATAATGATCTACAGTAAAACTGGCCTTCTCCAAGTATTCAAGATTAGGCTTCCTCCCTCTTCCTCTCTCGTTTCGAACAGTGCTGACCTCTTCCTACAGCCTAGACTGCAGCAAGGCTTTTCTTACCTCAGTCACATGTTCCGTCTCAGTCAGGAGCTGATAGTTTGTCTGGGTCAAACAGCACTAGTTGTAAAATGGAGGCCATTATATCTTAAGCATCGTCCATGTTTGTGAACACTGGGGTTGAAAGATATACATATATTTTCAGTGATTGGTCACATCACATTTTATTCAGTTACCTGATTAACCGAAAAAAAATGCTGTGAAATCTGTGCTATTTAATGTTCAGCCATCATTAATGTGCCTCTGATCAACTCTATTGTTGCTTATGCATGTGCTGCACTATGAATGGGGAAAAGACTCGCTCAACATTTTTGCTTTTTTTCCCCTTGTCATTCAAATGTCTGCGTGACTAGTGGCTTCTTCCTCTAAAATTAAAATATAACCTAGAAGCCATATCGCCCCCTATCGTTTCTGGAGTGTGCTGCAAATTATTGGCAGGATTATGTGCTTCATTGTTTCATGCACATTTAAAAAGGTATTGTTGGGTGTGTTAACGTTGTAGTAAATGTCTGTTGCATGCCTTAAATCGTTGCTAATATAAATTTGTGTTTGTGTCCAGCAGTAGATCATGGCTGAGCATGAACCCACCCCAGAGCAGCTAGCAGCCATCGCTGCTGAGAACGAGGAGAGTGAGGCTGTGAACTACAAGCCACCAGCACAGAAATCTCTGCAGGAAATCCAAGAACTAGACAAGGATGATGAAAGTTTGCGCAAATACAAGGAGGCCTTACTGGGCGCAACCAGTGTAACTGCAGGTTTGTTTCACACACACGACAATGTTTTAATTGTTACGCCGTGCAGTGTTAACATTGCAGCAGGCGTTAACATATAAATTAATAAATTACTCCTATGCGAGTCACATTAGGATTATTATTATTATATTATTATTATTTATTATATGGAGCAGCACTGCTGTAATTTAATTATATACTGTGTGTGCATGTGAGGCAGAAGGGGGCGGGGGGGACTGTGCTGATTATATGACCTGATTTGCTGCTCAGCGGGTACAGCGGTGATCTTCAGACAGGACCCTGTGCCTCTAGGCATCTGTCTTTGTGGATGGCAGTCCATCAGCTTAACACCCTATGAGGAGCAAACAAAAAGGAGGCCAAGGCCTGGCTGTTATCAGTCTCCTAAAATAACAATTTTGTAGTTACAAGCATTTTAAATGCATTTATAAAGTCTGGGGGTATTTTGTATTTGTTAACAGCCAGGCATTTAGAAAATAATTATACAAGTACAGTTAGAGGAGGTGGTATTTTAATAAGAGAAAGAAAGAAAAATGCAAGTTATACATGGAATATACAAAGACCTGCATCACTTGGCCATGGACAACAATAGTGTAAAATATGAGACCTAATCAGTGAAGTCAGTGTTTTTAAGAGTGGAATAAATAGCCCTCCCTCATAGAAATACTGACAAACCATCCAAGAATTTCTTCTTCACTGTGTTTGTTTGAAGTGTAGCCGTCAAAGAGAGTTATTTTAATTTCCCGTACCAAAAAAACATCAAATGTGGATGTGCCTTTTATCATCACGATATTAAACTCTGCTGGTTCTTTTCAGATCCTTTGGTATCCAATGTCCAGGTGACACGGCTAACTTTGATGTGTGATGCCGCTCCTGCGCCCCTGACCCTTGACCTGCAAGGTACGTGAACCATTCAAGGAAGTGAGCTGTTGGTTCAAGTGGATAGACAGACATGTGAGTGGTGCTCAGTTTAGAATGACACTTGGAAAGGGTGCCACCCTCATTTGAATCACCATTATCCATTAAGTGCGATAGTTAGGTTTCATTAATCCACACCTCACACCAACCCGTAAATTATGTCATAGGCATTATGCCATGCTTCTATTACAGACTGCATTGACTCACCCATTGCTGCCCCTGTGGTAACTCTCTAAACCAATTAGGCTGAATAATATTAGTTGTGAAAATGAAAAATCTATACCAGTGGTCCCCAACCACCGGGCCTTACAAAAAATTAAAACTTTTTTTTTTAATACGATCTTAATCTGTAGCATCTCAGTGTGTTAGAGACTCAACTTTGCCGCTATTCTGGATGAAAGTCATGGCAGAAAACCCTGAGATCACCACAACATCACTGAAAACTTATTCTGAAAGGACCATTTACACGTTACCATAGCGACCAGAGCGCGGGAGGGGCAGAGGAGGACGTTACTCTGATCGTTGTTAGTGCATTTCTGAAAGACGCTGCTAATAAAGTTACATAATTACACAGTGGATTCACCTTTATTATTATGTTTACAAAAAACCACATTTATTGTGTTGGTCGTATCATTTTTTTGTTTGTTTTTATTCGCGACACCTTAAATGCTGGTTTGCGAAAATATTGTCCGACATTAAACCGGTCCGTGGTGCGAAAAAGGTTGGGGACCTCTGATCTTTACTGATGGTTGAAATGCAGTATGAGGAACCTGCAAATGCTTATTCTGACAAATGGCAGCTTTGCAACACTTGTTGATATGATAATTCCTTAGATGTTCCTCAGCAAAAGGAAGGCGAGCGCTTGTTAAGAATTCAGTGCTGAGGAAATGGAGATGATGCACAAAGCTGCCCCCTGCCTCATAGAACCTTGTATTGCACTCAAGCAAATAAAAATGTTTTCTATTTTTATTATTTATTTAATGATTTTGTACTTACTGAAGGCAAGAATAGTTTGGCGTTTGCACTTGTTCTGCTCTGCGTGTGACGAGCGTTCACAGAGAATAGAAATAGGATGAACACATTTTAAAGCTCCATCTGGTTCAGTATAGATGGCGAAGTTGCCAGTAGATCAGGATCAGCACTGTTCTCAGATACATGAAAGAAGACAGATTAGGGAAATCATTAATAGCCATTGGAATGTGTGCACAATTTTTTTACTTTTTGCCTGGGCTTGTATTCTCCTAGGAGACCTGGAGAGCTATAAGAAACAGTCGTTTGTACTGAAAGAAGGCGTGGAGTACAGGATAAAGATCAGCTTTAAGGTGAGCCTTGCTTGGATTCTACTCCACTGCTTTTCTAGCACTTGAAAGATATTTACCCTTCGCCTTTTCAATCTTCAGTATATTTCCAGTTAGGAATGTGTTCTTGTGCTTTTTGTAGCACATGCCTTTCAGTGATCAATTTTGTGGTCCACTGTAGTCCGCTTTTCTCATTTATAAAGAGTCATCATTCTATCGTTCCTGGAGATTTATCTAGACCAGGGGTGTCAAGTCAGTCATGTGGGCCGGTGTCCTGCCCATTTTTGGTAGTTGCCTTCCTCAAACACACTTCCTCAAACACACTTCCTGAACCTGGCAATTATCAGGCGAGTCTTACCAGGTGTGATTTGATCAGGGAAATTACCAAACTGGGCTGGAAACCGAACATTTCTATTCTAATATTCATAGACAGGCAAGAGATATCAGCAGTAACAGTTGTGCTAAACAGGAATGAGCCCTAAAACTGTAAAGATTTGCCCCCATGGGATGTTTGGGATGTCCCAGGATCTGATATGGTTGAAACAATGAACATTACTGTTAGAAGTGAGATTTGTTTTATTTTAGGGTATTTTAGAGTTCAGCAACGCTATCCCAGCTGCTGGCTCTTCTGAAGCTGATGTATTTTGTGGTCATATTGCAGGTGAATAAGGAGATCGTCTCAGGACTGAAGTATGTACAGCAGACCTTCAGGAAAGGAGTGAAGCGTAAGTTCTGCACCATTTATTTTTAAATGTTACTTTAGTACCCTTGTGTGAATGTTCCCTTTCCAAGCTTAGTCCTTTTCAAATTTAGACTCCATGTTAAAGTTGAGGTCCTGAGCATTAATAAAAGGCATTTTTTACTCCATTAGTTGATAAGTCTGACTACATGGTGGGAAGCTATGGACCTCGCCCGACCGAGTACGAGTTCCTGACCCCACTGGAGGAGGCGCCCAAAGGCCTGTTGGCCCGCGGCACCTACAACATTAAGTCCAAGTTCACCGACGATGATAAGCATGACCATCTGTCCTGGGAGTGGAACCTAACCATCAAAAAGGACTGGAAAGACTAAGCCACTCCTGCTTTTTTTTTCTCCAACACCTTTTCTCACTCTTCTCCCCCATTGTGCCACTTGCCTGTTTACTTCAAGGCCCACCATCATCATCATGGATTAACTGGTTAATCAACACAAAGGCTCTTTCTCTCACTCCGTCCACCTTCTTACCGTTCGTCTTCCTGTACCATTCCTTTCTTTCTTTTTCACCCCTCCCTTTCCTTCCCAAGAAGTATTGAGGATTTGGAAATATATATGTGAAAAACAAACAAAACGTGCACAATCCAGATTTTGTGTTTTTGGTTTGTTTGTATATAAAAGATGAAAAAAGGAAAAAAAGAAAAGGAATATTCATAAAGAAAACACTTGGATACTTTTGGCATGGCTGTTATTAGTAATCTTCATACCCCCGATGCTCTTCCTCCATCTTGTTACGTGTGCTTTTTTTTCTTTCACATTCCTTTTTTTTTTATTACCATGATCTGCCTTGAAGAGGGTAATCAGAGATGGTGCCGCTTGCTAATATTTTGCCGCTGGCATTCCCTCAGAACTTGCGGCTTTCCTCCACCCAGAGGAAAAACCTCTGTCTTATGCCTTTTGAGATAATCTGTGTAGAGTGGTTAACATGTCTGGTTGTAGCTGACATCTGTAGGCAGCGGAGCGCAGGTGGTAACTAGAGGATGAGTGTGTGTGCACATGGTTGTAGTGCAAGTTGTCTTTTTTGCAATGTGTAACCTCCTGCTCATGAGAAGAGCTCCACTGATCAGCCTCTTCATGTGGTAGTGATGTGTGTGTGTGTGTTCTTGTGCCCGTTTATTTTGCCATGTGGCCTTAAAATTATTCCTGTAGCATGACGTCGCGGAGCTTTTTGCCTTTTGAAGTGTAACGTGACGAAATCGTTATTCTCCCCTACGCCAGAGTCACTGCTGCTCATTGCTGGAGATGATTGTTTCATCTGGTGCCTCGATTTAGAATGGACCAATCAGGTGAACCGTGATGCTTAAAGTACAACTTTGCCATTTTGGGTTCCCCTCCCTTCCCCTCGCCTTGAGTTTCTTACTCCTGTGTCCGACACTGTCCTTACTCCCCCGTTTCCGAAGGCCGCAGGTGCTTAAATTTGTGGAATGTGCCCTTTGATCTCTTGTGGCCTGGTCAGCACCTGCTGAAGAGATTTCACTAAGTGGAAAGGGCTGTCTTCACTCGCAGACCTCAACTACTCCACTGACCAATTACAGACATCACTGACTGTGCCTCCACTATTTACAATCACAAGCTGCTTACAAAGATCTGTGAAACCTAAGAGGCGTCAAACATGAAGTCAGAACTTCCAAGTAGTGTTTGGGTCAAACCGACAGAGATTTAGAAATTTAGGATTGATTTTCTTCGTCCTCCAGTCCAGGTTGAATCTCAGAACAGGAAGGAGGTGTGTTGCACATCGCTCTGTTCGTTGTTTGTTCACTCCACTTTTTCCCTCTTTTATAAACATTGCCTGTAATGTCAGATGGAGGTTTTTGCACTTGCTTCTTATTTTGATTTCTCTGTACTGCGCTTATTGTGGAATTTGGAGATTACTGTTCATCTGTGTCAACATTAAAGTGTTCAGATTGAAACGTTTTTTGGTGTGGGCGTTCATACCTTTTTTTTTTGTGGTTGTAGACATGCTAAAACAACTTGTTCTCATCCATCCATTCTCAAAGTAATAAATATATAAACTCTTTATAAGCAAAGCGTCTTTAATACTGGAAAGAACTGGTTACAGAATTGAGGCTGTAGTTATACACAGTGGTGCAGGTGATACTCATTTTACACATAAGGAACTGCTTCATCTTTTCAATAGAAATACCCTGCGATAAATCCAGAAGGAAGTTATTTATTCTGTAAACTCAGCGACTTCCCAATTTCTCTAAGATAAACTGAAGATAAATTCAGGCAAGAGGTTAATTCTTAATAAAAGGAAGATAAATTCAGGCAAGCTGGTGCTCATCTTGTTCTGAGGAGCACCATCATGGCAAGTAAAACCCAATATACTACTCTAGCTAGAAGCTGCTTGAGATCCAAATCTGGCCTTTAAGCAATTAAGACTAAATTGGGTAGAAAAGTGTTTAACTGCATTGCTGGAGACAGACCACCCTGCACGTTTCACCCAACACAATGAATCCAGCTCATCAGATAATCAAACCCTTCACTGATGCGTCTGAAGTGGGACTGAACAGTGCAGGGTAGTGGATCCCACCGACTGGACTTGAGAACATTTGGGGTAGAATGAATGTCCTGTGGCACATTTCTCTAAGCAAAACGAGTTATTTTCCACTCTTCCTCCCTTTGGAAGAGTTGATGTCGGTCTTGGTTTTCTGAAGGCGCGAAAAGATCTCCTTAAACAAGGCTTTGTACTCGGGTGTGTTCTGGCTCAGCCGCTTGTCCACAGCCTCGACCTGCCTGCTGATGCCCTCCATGGCCTCTGGTGTGGAAGGCGGGGTCTGCGGTGCCCGGGAATCGCCCGCTCTGCATTCCTTCATTGATGGATCCCTGGAAACGGGCCGGGATGTCTGCACTTCAGCATGCCGCAGGCTCTCCTCATGGCGGCGGCACTTACCCAGCAGCTCCTCATACTTCTCCAGCAGCGCGTGGTACTGCTCGTCTACCTCTCGCAGGATGGACATGCCACGCTTGCGCACACCATTGGCATGCAGCGCGTAGCTGCCCTTGCGCCTTCCAGAGGCATCCACTGCTGATATGACGTCCAGAGCCGTGTCACTGCAGCTCTTGCGCACTGGCGGTTCTCCAGAGCCGCCGTCCTCCTGTGCCAAAGTGGCCGCGTCCTCAGGTGTGTCGGTCTCTGGCGCGTTGCTAAGCAACGTTTGCTCCAGACCATCCTCTCCAGTCAGAAGGCGAGCGCGTGACTTGCGCAGCTGCTGCATCTCTTGCAGCTCAGCCTCCAACTCATGAACGCGCCGCTGGCAGCCCTCCGCCCCCAACAGCCGCTGCTCCAGCCGCTCAAACTCCTGAAGCACCGCCGCACATTCACGCTCTGCGCTCTCGCGACGACCGCGCTCGGCTGCTACAGCTGCACGGAGAGACGCCACCATCACACGCAGACTCTCGTTCTCCTCATCTGCTGAGGGACGCTCCTGAAGATCTCCACTGCCCGGGTCAGAAACTGTGAATCCATCCTCGTACCTAAAACAGATCAGAACAACGCAGATGCAGTACAGTCTATTATTACTCAGGAATCCACACCTTTACGTTGGCTAAAAAAAATTAATTACCCAAAAGCGTAATGGAAGTTTACAACGAATTAGTACTGTGGTATTTGTATGCCTTTACATGCTTAAACTTTTGAGATGCAGTTTGCACAGTTCTAATGAGGTCCAAGTTTCCAGGGTAGCTACTGTACTCTAGTGCAAAGCTAAAGCAATTGTCAGATGTGCAGGTGTATAATGATATCGGAATCCTCTTGATATCCAGTAGGTATTTGCTTAAAAAAATAGTTTGTCTACTTGATATATAGTTAAAAACAGAATGTTTAGGTGATGCTGTGCTAAAATGTTTTTTATTTACAATTTATTTACAACCTTAACATTTTATAGCTAAAAGACTTTGTAATGTTTTTATTCCAGTAGATGCATTTTTTATTTTTTGGTATCTGAACTGGCAGATATGTACAGTGGGTAAAAAAGTATTTGGCAGCCACCAATTCTGCAAGTTGTCCCACTTAAAAAGATGAGACTCTGTAATGTTCATCATAGTTGGATGTAAAAAAAAATCATTGTATGATTTTTAAATTCTTTGTATAATGGTGCAGAAAATAAAAATTTAGCTACAAACAAGCAAGAATTCTGTCCCTCACAGACCTGCTACTTCTTCTTTAAGAAGCTCTTCTATCCTCCACTCGTTACCTGTATTAATGGCAAAAATTTGAAATCGTTCTCTGTATAAAAGACACCTGTCCACACCTTCAAACACTCAGACTCCAACCTCCACCATGGCCAAGACCAGAGCGCTGTCTAACGACACTAGGGACAAGATTGTTCACTTGAACAAGACCGGGATGATCCGATCTACAATAGGCAGCAGCTTGGTGAGAAGAGATCAACTGTTAGAGCAACCAAGATCTCACCTCGTGAGTACAAATGATCTTGAGAACGGTGAAGAACCAGCCCAGAACTACACGGGGGAACTGGTCAATGAGCTGAAGACCACAGTAACAAAGGTTACCATTAGTAACACATTACATCGTAATGGATTAAAATCCTGCTTAAGCAGCACATGTCCAGGCCCATCTAAAGTTTGCCAGAGACCATCTGGATGTTCCAGAGGAGAATTGAGAAAATGTCATGTGGTCAGATGAGACCAAAATATAACTCTCTGGTATAAATGCCACTCACCATGTTTGGAGGGGGAAAAATGCTTAGTGGCATTCCAAGTTGGGGTGGAATAATTATGCTTTAGGGCTGCTTTTCAGCTAGGACGACTTCTCCGTATAAGGAAAATATGAATAGGGTCATGTATTGTGAGATTTTGGGCAAAAATTCCATCAGTGAAAGAAAAAGAAACGTAGCTGGATCTTCCAGCATGATAATGATCCCAAACACACCGCCCGGGCAACGAAGGAGCAGCTACGTAAAAAGTATTTTAAGGTTCTGGAGTGGCATAGCCAGTCTCTGGACCTCAATCCAATAGAGAATCTGTGGAGGGAGTTGAAAGTCTGTATTGTCTGTATTGCTCTTGAGAAGATATGCATGGAAGAATGGACCAAAACACCTGGTGAAGACATACAGGTAAAGTTACAACCAAGGTTACATTACAAAGTATTGAGGTGAAATTTTGTTATTGAACAAATACTTATTTTCTGCACCATTATACAAATAAACTATTTTGAATAAAAAAATCATACAATGTGAATTCCTTTATAATTTTTTTTTACACATTGTCTCTCACAGTTGAAGTGAAACTTTGATGAACATTACAGACTCTCTGGGACGACTTGCAGAATTTTTGGCTGCCAAACACTTTTTTGCCGCACTGTATGGGCACATCCCTCATCGGTACGTTCCAAAATAAATGTGCATTTTGGCTTAAATGTTGAGTATAGATAAAATATAATTTACCAAACTATCACATGAAAAGTAGGAATTCCATAGATGATAAAATTACAGCAATGTTCTACATCTCCATGGTGTGAGGTAGTACCTGGGTGCAGTGCAGAGTTCTTTAAGGCAGGGGAAGGAGTGCACAGTCTTTCGTCTCTCCTTCTTCTCCCTACGAACCCGGAGTTCCTCAAGCGTGCGCAGTTCCTCCACTCGAGCAGTAAGTGTGTCCACTTGTCCCTGCAGCATCTCCATGGTACTGGTCAACCTGTGAATACACAACGGTCACTCCAGCTTCTGGCATTTTACTCAAAGCAACCTGTGAAAATCTCAATTTTATTTAAACATTTAGAAAACAATAGAAATGACTTTATATAAAGTTAAGAACTTTTTTCTCTTGTAAAGCACTTGGAACGTTAAGTATTGTTCACACAGCTAATCACTGCCAGGTAAGGTCATGTCATATCACAGGAGCATATTACGTATGTAATATTACACATGCTCATTAATACAGAAATGGCACCACAGACATTGCACCAACAAAGGAGAAGGAATTCAATAGCGTTTCACTCTGGGGACATGTGAGGGAATAACCCTTTATGGGAAAGGTCATTGTCAACATCAGCAGACCGCTCACCTGTCTATCTTCTGCTGTGAGCCTTTGCTCTCAAGCACCAGTTTTTCATTGGTGATCTCCAGCTCTCGAGCGGTCACGTCTAGCTGCTCATACACCTTTGCATGCTGCTCATTCATCTCCCGCAGCATCTCCAGCTGCTTGGATAAGTACTAGAGAAGACAAAACACACAAATGGAACAGGCCATCTACAAGTCCATTCTGCACTTGGGGCGATAAAGAAAACCTTAACTGGTTCTGGAATCTACAACGTGTCATTTAGCCCTTTGTGAAAAAAAAATTCTGGGAGTTGATTTGTGCATTATCAAAACCATGAGCATGTTTCAGACAAGCATGTCACAACTTCTCGTTAAAATTTTGTAATTCGCTTTGGGTTTTTTACCCATTTGAGTTTCAGTGGATATGACCGCACCAAGCTGGGCCGTGGACCGGTACCGGGCCGCACAGACAGAATAAATAACATTGTTTCCGTTAAATTTATTATCCGAGTCTGGACAGGCTTTTATTTTGAAAAATGACATCTATGACTCAAATCCGTCTATGACTCACTCCTGATGCATGATAATGCGTTACCATAGCGACTAGAGAGCCTTACAGGGTGGAGGAGGATTTTTCACGTTTCTTATTATATTTACAAATAAAAAATGTGAAAATATTGTCAGACATTAAAGTGGTCTGTGGTGCAAAAAAGGTTGAGGACCTGATATTTGCTGATATTTGAAGCTTCTTAAAAACATTCAAGTGTCATATTTCACACTTTGGATGGTGTAGATTGGATGTTTATTTAAATTTTAAATAGAAACCTATATGCGAATATTGCTTGAGTATGATAAAATATGGCAGAGAACAGAGAACAAAAATGGTAACGGAGCTGAAGCTTAGGGGGTGCGTGCATGGCCCCCTGGGTAATGTGGTCGGTGGGGTTTTAGTGTGTTTTTTTGTTTATTTGGGGGTTACTTTGCTGTGTTTGATTGTTATGAGGTATTTTGGGTGGGTTTTGGGGTCGATGATTGGATTCACCATCACTGTGTTTGGTGCCCAGCCATTCGCAGTCAGTTGGATTTCTGATGCCCGAATGCTCGTGTGCTACACCAGTTGGGGGCGCACTTGCTTAACGAGTTCTTTCAGAGCTTTATTAAAGTGACGGGCTGCTGCCCAATTCGAGCATTAAAATCTTGGTGTCAGTCTCCATTATTTCCCTTGACAATTATCCAAGCCAGAAAATAGTCACAATATGGTCCAATTTCCCCATAGAATGCACATTAGCATGAAAATTGATACATGACAAAAAGCTGGTAAGGCAAAAAACTAAATGAATGTTTTCCTCCTTTGCTTCCTCTGAAAGAAAAGTACTGATGCAAATTTCAGCAATATATTTACACAGTTGAGGAAATTATTTGACCCCCCTCACTGATTTTTCCCACTGACAAAGAAATTAACCGTTTATAATTTTAATTGAAAGTTTATTTTAACAGTGAGAGACAAAATATCAAAAAGAAAATCCAGAAAATCACATTATATAAAATATATCAATTGATTTGCATTTCATTAAATGAAATAATCATTCGATCCCCTAGCAAAACAAGATCATCATCATTTAGTACTTTGTGGCAAAACACTTGTTTTGCACAGAGGTACAAAAAAGAGAGTTATATGTTTTTTTTACAGTGTATGTAAACTTCTGGTTTCAACTGTATATACATATATATACACACACACAAGCTCCTCGAGTTACGTAGGGGTTCCATTCCTCAGAGTGCAACACAAGTCAAATTTTGATGTAAATCAGATATTGCACAACTAGCTAACACCAGTATCTTTTGCCATATTTCCGTAAAGCATTCAGTAGCCATTCGACTGCATTCTACTACCTTATGCGCTGCTACTCCCAGAAAGCAACTCTTTCCACCTCTTCCAACTGCATTCTACTATTTGCTGCCAACTTGACGCTTCTCCCACAAACTACACTACAGTCCACAATGCATTGCTCCTCATGAAACACACTAAATCCCACAACAACTAGATCACAAACACCATAATTTAATTTGTTTTTTAAGGAAGCTAGCGATGTAACAACAAATTGTCATATGTCAAGTATAACACAACTCGATGACCCCCTGTATGTATATATATTTTTGATGCCATCCGAATGCGTAGCCGAACAAACGCCAGCCCTCAAAGCCTGTGTGGATGGTCGGACGGTCAAACAACAGTGTTTGTGTTGATTGATGGTCCAGACACCAAGTAGACCAAGGATGCATCAGCAATTGGTCCATCATTCGTTAGTGTCGCCCACCCACCAACAGCAGCAGCAGTGATCTATAGAATTAGCATGACTGACCATGTTCTAGGCTACAACGCTAATATTGACCCAAGTTTGGCAAACTATAGATGGAGAAATGCATACACCTGACACTTTGTGTTGTGGCGACGGGCGAGGGGGGCAGCTTAACGAGGTAAAGAACATGGAAGGAAATCTGTTCTGCAGCCTTTCATGGCAAGAGGTGAGGTTGGCAAGATAACGGGGGCGAGCTAACAGGGTTTGACTGTATCAATATCAGTGAATGCATTTATAACCATACAACTGTATCTAAACAGGGACAA
Organism: Lepidarchus adonis; assembly: GCA_037576955.1. Lineage (NCBI taxonomy): Eukaryota > Metazoa > Chordata > Actinopteri > Characiformes > Lepidarchidae > Lepidarchus > Lepidarchus adonis. The sequence goes on from JBBIGC010000029.1 coordinate 10,663,785, forward strand.
TTACAACATAATACTTTAACTTAATAAATAAGAGGTTACTCTGTCTACTTGATTTTCAACTTTTAATATTAGAGCAAGTTAGCATCATACAGAAAAAAGAAAAAAAAACCCTATTGGCTTACTTGGCCTGTACAGCCATTAAATTAATAAATAAATTAAAAAAATGTCTCCTTCCAACTACTTTTATGAATTACTGCATAGATGCGGTGTGACACGTCTCTTGAAAATACCCCATAAATTCAGGTCAGGAGAGTTTCTCTAAAATGGCACGTTTCACATAAAACCACTCTGAATGGCTTTGCTTAGACTGTAATTTAAGAAAACATCAGATTTTTTGCTGAATTTTATTTTCCATTTGATTTCCAGTTATGGTATTAAAATAATTTATGACTTTTTTTTTATTACTTCGCTGTACTGATCTAAGGAGATTTGCTCTGTTCTGATTGGCTGCCCTGTATTGTGCTCCATTCACATAGCAGACCCGGCTACATCACTGCTGTGGAACACCTTTATCTGAACAAGCAGGTTCACAGAACATCACAGAAACAGCAAATTCAAAACACACAGATTTTTATAGACCGTAGGGGCTCATAAGGAAGTTTTATGTTCTGAATTTCTGAATATTAACAGCATTTATACTCATTTTATTTTAAAAAAAGCCAATACAATTCAGTGATGTTCATAATTGTTTAAATAAACAATCAAATTATTTTTAATAGTTTTTGTACGCATACCCAGGAAAACGGCTTTACCACTGAGAATTCGGACACTTTGGCCTCATTGCTCAGTTGCTCAGTTCCGATTTGCTGCCTATATCCGATTTTTTTTGACCTTCTGTTTAAACGTGTTGTG
>JBBIGC010000029.1:10666140-10679046 GCA_037576955.1 Lepidarchus adonis
ACTTTTATTGATTATAAAAGGAATATCTGGAATGTTCTTAGTGATTTGTGCTGTCCTACAGGGAAAAGCCACAGTCTGATGCCCAACAACTGCCATCTGATACAGTAATCACTACTTTAGCTCTCGATTAGACTCAACACATTCTACAATTCATTTTCTCTGATACTACATCAAACAGGTACACATTCTGGAACTGGATCTATGCTTGTTTCACATGTAGCTTTTGTCTCGTAGCCTCGTCAAGAAACGGCGGGAAGAGAGAGCCATCTTGGATTCTGCGCCCCATCCAGTGACATCAAAAGAAGAGTGACTTTTAACCCCGTGTTGAAAGAACACAAGGTGGAGACAGAGAACATGAGCACCAATCGTATTTCAACTCAGCCTGTGACACTGAAAGAAGCAGCTGACATTGTAGTAAAAATCTTGGATCCTTTTTACAAAAAGGGCAAGTTTGCTACTAAGGTAAGAATCAGAATCAGAATCAGAAATACTTTATTATCCCGAGGGAAATTAGTAAAGAGTAACTATAGCTTTGACCTAATACTTTAACATGTACACTGATCAGCCATGACACTAACACTACAGACAAGTAAGTAAAACTGTAAGTAAATGAAAATGACTGTATACATATTTTATTACAGTGGCAACTGTCAGGGGGTAGGATCTATTAGGTAGCAAGTGAACAAGTTCTTTTTTTTTTTCTTTTTTTTATTTTTTATTATCCCTTCTAATAATTTATCCTCTGCATTTAACCCATCACACGTGCACACGTGGAGCAGTGGGCTGCCGTCAACAGAGGCGCCCGGGGAGCAGTGAAGTGGGGACGGTACCTTGCTCAAGGGTTCCTCAGTGGTGCCCGGGCGGGGACTTGAACATGCGACCTTCTGATCTCAGGGGCAATGTCCTAACCACTAGGCCACCTTCCCAAAACAAGGAACACCCGAGGTACGATCGGGTGGAGTCCAGCAGGTCTGGAGTAGTTATACCTACCAAAAGTGATCCAAGAAAAGACAACTGGGAAATTGGTGACAGGGCCCCGAGCACCCAAGCCTTGGTGATGAATGTGGGGAGTGAAGGCCACCCTGTCTGCTTTTATCCCAAAGAGGATGGGTAATTGTGGCTTTGACAGAACACAGTGCACCACAGTCAGAACTGCTTTGGCACCAACACCAAAGGAGGTGTTAATGTTATGGCTGAGCTGTGTATATATATTGCACATGGATAAAAATCAACATTTATCACAGCAAATTAAAAATCATTATTTTCTTCCCTCGTAGGACTTGTTCAAGTCATTTGCTCGCTTTCTTTCACATCTCCTTGTAGAAGGGAAAGCTAAGGACAGAGGCAAAGGTAAGGGAAAGGAAAAGTTTCTCTAACATGCTCATTTTCCTAGTTTGCTAAATAACTGGAGTAGAATGGTTCATACAGAAAAGCTCATTGTCTTTAACCGAGCGACATCATAGGAGGTTCACCAATGTCACAAGACAGTTCTGCTAAGTTACTTTATTGTAGAAGCACCTAGGAGCAACAAAAGCTTGGTCATGAAGCAACAGACGAGACCGACTCATACAGTGGAGCTGCCAAGTGCTGGAGGGCATGGCACAGAAAATTCTACCATACTTTGCGTCACTCAATACAGTCTGGGGTCTGGTGCAGAGGAACTTGAGTAACCTGCACAGAACCCTGTCAACCCACCTGAACACCTTGAATGGAAGCCAGACCTTCATGTCCAACATCAGTTCCTCACAGTTGTTCTTTTGACTGAATGGCCCCAGATTACGACAGACATGGTCAGAAAGAGTTCATGGTCCAGAAGAGTTAATGCTGTTATGCGGTGCTTGAATGTTCATTGTGAATATTCTATGTTTCTGCATAATTGTGATGTAAAACTTGATCTAATTTTCGTTAGATTAAAAGTGCCAAATTGAACGAGTGAGATAAAATAGTATACCTTAGTAATTAAACATTTCTGGTTACTGTTAATCAGTACTATCCATTGGCTTGGACAAATTCTTACCCTATTTCTCCATGCAAAATGGCTTTAGAGCATTCCAGAACATTTCTGGCTGTTCCAATACATTAGCTTCATTTTATCTTTTATCTCCTTTTGGGACTTGTGCAAAAATCCGATGATGAATCACTTCATATTTATGCAGAATATATATTCTAAAGGGTTCACAAACTTTAAGGCATTGTATATACAGACTGTATACAGTGGGAACAGTAAACTCCTCTTATATGTCCATGGTTTTGAAAAAGCTGTCAAGCCTACATACCACATGACATTAATGGGCTATAATTCAACAACTTTTCTGGTCAAAGAAGAATTTTAAATTGGCATTTGGGGATTATCCATGTGCTAAAGAGATGCCAGAAAGAGACTGGATTGAAAATGCCTGAGTATTCATTAGGCAGAGATTATTTTCTGAAAATAGAAAGTAACTGGTGTGAATTCTCTACCTCTTTTACAAACAGTGAAAATGGAGGCAAGGAAGTTGATCAAGCGGTTTTTCAGTAGAATCCAGCGCTGTGAAAGTGAAGCAGACTGGAATTGCCTTCAAGGAGCAGCCGATGCCAAACACGGGACCGAACCAGAGGGTATTTAACTCCTGTTTTACCCGCTCTCTACCTCAGGTCCCTCAAGGATGCTATATACATTACAGAACTGCTGCTTATCTAAAGAGAATTTGAGCAATTGACACTAAGCTGCTTCCACTTGAGCACTTTAAACTGTCTGTACTGCTGAAATACACTTGCTTTTTAGTGCAGCACCTTTAATTGCTGTATTGTACTTTTAGTTTTTCGCTGCTACTTTAAATGCTGTGATGTCAAAAACCTAATTACAAATGACCTAAAACATATTTCCCAATGCGTTTTAGGTCATGTTTGGCTTGTACTTTTGTTTCATGCAGTATAGACCAGTTTCTTTTTCTTGTGATGAGTGTGAACATGACATCCATGTAAAATAATAAATAATATGCCTGATTTCAAATAAAGTATAAAACTTCCCTCTTGAAGTATTTGAATGTTATGTACGTTAGCATATCATCAATATTAATACAGTAAAGGTGATAAGCCTTCTATGCCTTGAGAATGCAGAAAATTGCAAAAAAAAACCACGTGTCAATTGATTCTGATTTATTCTTCACAGAAAGTGCATTTTCGTGGATTATTACCATGTCACAGATCACAGACAAACAGAGCAGAACAAGTACAGAATGGACAAGTAGAGCAGATTGCTTTTCTCATAAAGTGCAAACAGTAAATACAACGGAAGCTGCAGCAATGACAGACTGTGCGCAAACTGTCGTTTATACATCTACAGGTTTGTCGTTCACTAAGAGAAGACTTGTAGCCTGTGGTGTAGCTTATATCAAGAGTGCATTTCCCAAAACAGGATTTCTCAGTTGGGCAAGAGTAAAGCCTGTCCTTTATGACAATTAAGGGACACTGCTAATGGGCACTTTTTTTTTTTTTGCATAACCTCTTGATTTATAGGGATATTATTATTCAGGTATTAGATTTACTGATCAGTTAATATTATAAATGATTTGGTAACTATGAAACTATAGTACTATTCAGCCAGACTTAAAAAGTGCATGTGTCTATGGCTGTTACTATTTATTGCATTAGTAATCAATCTATTAATTATTTTTGATGATTCACAAAATAAATATGTACATGCAATTTGTAACAGGAAACGTTTAAATTGACTTGATATGTAAAACTTGATTGGTTGAGCACTAGTGGGTTGCTCTTATAGAGATGTAATCGAGTAATTGTTTAAATCCTAAATCAATTTTCTTCATTTTTTTTCATTCCCAAGTTTTTAAAGGTTCCCAAAAACGGCCCATTTTGACATTTCTATGATGTCTGTTCGGCCTGGACTCCTTTTTGAATAATACAGAGTAACAAATAAGAAGAGGCTATTTGCATGTACTGCTCCAAAAGCCATGGCACAAAATGTTTAATGTTACCATAGCGACCAGAGCACGTGAGGGGCAGAGGAGGACGTTGCTCTGATCGTTGTTAGCGCATTTCAGAAAGACGCTGCTAATAAAGTTACATAATTACACAGTGGATTCACCTTTATTATTATATTTACAAAATACCACAGTTTTTGTGTTGGTCGTATCATTTTTTAGTTTTTTATCCGTGACACCTTAAATGCCGGTCTGCGAAAATATTGTCTGACATTAAACCGGTCCGTGGCACGAAAAAGGTTGGGGACCTCTGATGTAGGGCATAGACCCTTTAAATCAGACGAGCCCTTTAGTGTTATTGAGCTTTACTAAGAAATCTTGCTTTGTGAAATCCCCCCCAGGAGTGCGGTTTGGGTGAAATGCTGATTTCCGTCATTGCCCCTTCAGCCCCACAGACACAAGCCTGGGCACATGCTGAGGCTCCGTGCTGCTGGTGACCTAATCACCAGGTCTTTCACGAGCTCCACCGTTCCGAAAAGCGGGAAGAGCTTCTCGTTGAAGCTCTCGTTATATGTGTAGAGGTGCGCGCGTCTCTCAGCATCGTAGAAGGAGAGCTGGCCTTGGTCGAAGTCCAGGTGCACGCCCACCCTGCGGGGCATGAGCTCGGCAGGCAGGGCCGTGAATGGGACGGTTAGGGCCTTGAGCTCCGTGCCTCTCTCCAGACGCAGGGTTAAGTAGCCGGTGTTGGTGTTGAGAGACTTGAAGCCCTTGCGCAGCGCTGACTCTTTGGCGACACCAAGGCGCCAGTCCATCTCTCCCACGTCCACCTCCCAGTAGTGGCGACCGGAGCCAAAGCCTTCAGTGCCCACGGCACACCACCACCCGTCAAAGCGCTGGTGGAAGTTGGGCACTTCCTTTCGCTCAAAGCCACATCGCATGCGCTTCTCGTCATCTGAGATCAGCAGATCTGGGTTTGCCGTGTCCAGATCCAGGGTCACCTCAACTTTAGAAGCAAGAGATTATAATGTCATTCAGTTCTTGAAACGACTCATTTCACATTTTAAGGCCACAAAACGAGTTTAATTCAAGCCAAAGGCCAAAGACCATCTTACTGCAGAGAATAAGACACTTAATGGGCACATCAGTGCCTCAGCTTTGCTGAAACTTCACATTATATGAATAAAGGAATGTGTGTTACAATTATGGTCATGATTTTTCATGTTAATTCGAGCAAACCAGTTCAAGGAAGCGTAATGCTGTTCTGCCATGACAGTTTATCATCAAAGTATGATGGGGCATGTAGATTAAGAACTTGTGGCTTGTTTTAGAAACAACAAAATCACTTCCAACATTAGTATTTTTACTCTTACAGCTTATAACTCACCTGCAGCATCGCAGATCCAGTCCCACACTGATGAACAAAAAAGGAGAAAAATTCTTAGTTTCATATTGTCCATCATAATGAACCTCTTAAAATAAATTCACATTATTCAGTTATTAATGTAAAGACATTGATTTGAATCAGAATCAGAAAACTGTATTGATCCTGGGGGGAAATTGTACAATAAAATAGAATAATGTAAAAAAAAATAAAAAAAAATAAAGTCTAATTTAATCTAATTGAAGACTTAGTTTATTAATTCAATAAGTTCAATTATGTAATGAAAATGTACTGTTGTCACATTTTCAGACAAAAAAATTGCACATGGAGAATATTGCACGTGAAGGGTGTTGCATATGAAGAAAAATTGCAGATAAGACTATAAATGCTTATAGTATTTATTAATAACCACTGTGTAACTGGTTTTGCATTGACAGAGGCGAGTTTGGTGAGCTAACAAGGTTTGATCATATTTATGAGGAGAGAAAGTATGGGCCTGTATAAAGTTTTAGAAGAAGCACATTATGAACATGAATATAACTTGTGTATCTTACCAGTGTGAGGAATGTAAGGAGCAGCACCTGCAATTATAAAGAAGAGCTTCACATTATTCAAAATATACACAAAGGTGGAGAGCGTTTTAAAACTAGCGCTCTGGGAGTAAACGTGAAAAGTGAACCCACCTATGTTCTGATTCCTCTGCTTCCAAATGAACCACTGCTGGGGAATCTTCTCCTGAAACACAAAGAAAACAAACGACCTCTGACATCGCCATTTATTCTCCATGTTCTCACATTCTGTAATAAAGCTCTCATACCTTGTCCAGCTCTTGGACCAGTAGAGTCCAGAAGATCAGCTCCATCGCAGGCTGCAAAGTGGGCGTGTGACCCTGCCTCCAGTGCTTCTCCAAATCATCCAACACCAACACCACCTGTTCTCCAGGCCACACACTTTGCTAACAGAGGAGAAAAAGAAAAACACACCACGTCCAACTACATCAATGGCCACAAACACAGATATACAGTCGTTTGCAAAAGTTTGGGCACCCCTTGATAAATTACAGATTTTACAGGGTTTTAAATAGTTCAATGCATATTAAAATTGCATTATAACAATATAAAAGTGATTCCAAATATACTGTAGGATCACTGGAAGGGGAAAGTCTAAGGAACAGTTATTTTAAATACAGGCTACTGGCTAAATACATGTTCAGGTTACAATTTTTCCCAGTTTCAGCGAGAGTGTTTAATCCCCTTTATATTATCATTTTTATTGGGAAATGTTCAGGAAAAGAGCAATGAAAAGACCTGTACATCCCGAACACTGAACAGGCATTATCCTTATTTTGTATCTTAGCATAAACAGAAAGGGAAAAAAAACAAAAAAAAAACAACATACCAACAAAAATCAAGTACACCACCCCTCTCCCTCACCCGCCCTCAAACGTTACGCTGGGCACACTCACATGCAGCTGGTTACAACGGCTGCAATAATGGCAAAACAAGAAGATAAATTATAGATTGTGATGATTTTGTCATTAAAAAGATGTTAACACAGTTTCTTTATGACATGGGGGGAAAATACACAATGTTTTCAGCAAACATTGATGCATAGTTACTTTTTATGCCATAAATTGAACAAAAATAACAAATAAAAACATTACTATGGCACTGTGCAAAAGTTATGGCACCCTAAGAGTGAATGAAGAGAAAAGGAAGAAGCAGCTTCATCCTCTTTGTCATCCATCCTTGAAGAACAGCAGGGTTTTACTTCAGCTTCTCAGCTCTATTAGGTAATTAAATAAAAAAAATCAATATAAATTAAATATAAATCTTGGCACTTTGCATTTCTATATTTTATGGGCTTGTTATTAGACACATAAAAATGTCTAATGTGCAGGTCTGAAGCAGATGATCACTGTCTTCAGCAGCTGGCCACAGTTTCTCCATGCTTCTCTTTTTAAAGATAACTTGATAAGGCAGTAAATATTCAGACGTATTATTTAACTGGTAGATCTTAAAAGAGCTGTGCACTCAAGACAACCAAGGAATATTACAGAACAGAGGTGTTACTAAATACCGATTATCTAGGGTGCCCAAACATTTGCACAGTGGCATAATAATGTTTTTATTTTTGTTCCATATATGGCATAAAAAGTAACTATTCATCAATGTTTGCTGGAAACATTTTTTTTTCATGTTCTAGAGAAACTGTGTTAACATCTTTTCAATGACAAAATCATAAAAATCTGTTATTTATCAAACTTTTGCATAAGACGGTACAGTTTCTACAGTTTCATATGCTTCTATAATATTATCATCTGATAATTCCCTCAGAAATTGAGATTTAGTAGGATTGACTTTTATTTAACTGTGTGTTTACCTCTGGTTGGGCCCTGAGGTCTTTGGTCCAGTCGAGAATGAGTCGTTTTGCGCTCTGTTCATCCTGCTCACTGCTCAGAACCAGTTCCTTCCAGTTACTCTTCTCCGGCCAACCATCCGTCTGCATGGGCCTCTTCTTCATTCATAATTCATTATTTAAATCAGAACACTTTATTTCACTTAGAGATCATACATCTCATTATACCGTCACTATTTTAAACACGTATAATGTAAGATGATCAGATATAATAATACAGTGATCGATATTGTGCACAAAAGTACACGTAGTAGATGTAGTACAGTGAGAAAACATTCAGACTCAAAATAGCCACTATAGTTTGTTGGAAAAGCATCAGGCACTAGAGTAAACGACAGGACTGCGATATGTTACACTGCAGTAATTTACCTTGCTCTCCAGCATGGAGGCCCACTCCAGTATGAAAGCCCTACACGTGAGCGTAGGCCAGACGTCCTCACTGCTAGAGATCTGCTGTAGCACTTCAGCCCTCTGCATCCACCCAAACACAGAATAACATTACTGCAACTTACTATCTACGCTACAGCTTCAGGCTCAGATACTTCAGAGAATTCCATGGTGCCCTGTACATATATTAGCTTAATACATGATTTTACTCATTATCACTGTTTTATTCATTATAAATATTAGGAAAGTTTATTTATATAGCACATTATCATACATATAGTCATTCAATGTGCTTTACAAGGTTAAATGGGGAAAAAAATAAAAAAATAATATATATATATATATATATATATATATAAAAGCCATATATAAAAGTGATAATCAAACAAGCATAAAACAAGCATAGAGAATAAAATAGAATTAAAATGTATTAAAAACAAAACATAAAAGAAAGTTAAAAAGAAAGAATGTGACAATGAAAGTTATGAACTGTATAGAATAACGTAGTTTTTAATCTCTTTTTAAAACTGGCAACAGTTGGAGCAGATCTTATTTCCATTGGTAGCTGGTTCCAGCAGGGGGCAGCATAGTGACTAAATGCCATTTCACCCTGTTTAGTTTCAGCTCTGCTCCACTATCTGACCTGCTCCTGCTGATCTAAAGACCTTCCAGGCTGGTGGAGATATTTTGGGCCCAAACCACTGACTGGCTTATACACAATTAGTAGATCTTTGAGCTCAATTCTGTCTCTGATTGGAAGCCAGTGTAGAGACTTGAGAACTGCTGTGTTCCATGAAAATGACTCCGGTTTAAGCCACCACTGATGTAGATGATGCATCATTCATTATAGTACCTGACAGACTCTGCTGAGGTCCTTGGCCAGACTCGCAATGAACTGCTGGCTTTCATCCAGAGGCTCTTTCTTCTCATTTTTCGCTTTCTTGTGAGATTCCTGTCAAAATAAATTCAGTACGTTTCAGTTAGTGGAGCAGAGCCAAGCAGTGAGTAGGAGCATGAGATTTCTTCTGTGAATAAAGTCAATGTGGACAGTTAAGGTTCCTCTGAATGACTATTCAGAAACAAGGACAAAGCGTCTGAGCTTTATCGTGATGCAGGTCACGCACTCCCCTCCTCTCTGCCGTTCCTATTATTGAGGCGCCCAAAACTGTCTGCCTGATTCACAGCTATTTATGAGTTACTATCACAACCACCCGAAACAATTCTGCAAACTAGAAACAAACTCACAACAGCTAACAATGATGTTTAAGGCCATTATTAATCCCAGAGGCCTGTGTGAGGTGCTATAGCTGCACCAACCCAACAAAATACTGTATATTTTATATATTTTATATATAAATGTTAAAGCACCTTAAGTTTGATGGTGATGTTCTTGGCAGGTTCAACAAGAAACTGAAGACACTGCATCATCTTGGCTGATCTACAATGAAAAACCTTAAACATAATAAAGTATATTAAAGTATATTAAAAACTCGATCAGTAGATAATAATATTACACACACAAAGCCAAACAACACAAATAGATTTAACTGAACAATAGCAAACCATGCATCTTTTCAAAATATTTTATTGTGAAAATAACTAAGTTTTTAATTGTCCATTTTAATATAGAAAATAAATAAACATTTAATTATTAAAAATCATATATAATTATCATAATCATGTCATCAATCATTTTTTTCTGAATTCTATTATTTGGCCTTGTTCAATCAAACAATGTGACAATGTGCAAAATATCAGTTTTTAAACCATTGAGAACAGGGCATTTTTTTCTATTAATAACAGAAATTAATGGATATAAACTGATTAATCATGAAGATGTCTGCAGTAATGTTGAAAGGCAACCCAACAGATGTTTATGCTAATGTGTGCAGTATGGACAATTCTCCATATGGTTTTAATGCAACGATGATCATACAGTAGTTCCTCTTACGTGCAGGAAACTGGGCCAGTGCTGAGGTGTACAGCAGATGTGATGTCTTTCAAAACATAGTTCAATTATTAAACACATAACTGACCTGCTGCGCATGACTTCATCTCAGAACCAAAATAAACTAATTCAATGTTTAAAGGCCAATCCTCACTTGTCCTTGACCTACTTTTGTGACATTACACTATTCACATATTAAAAACAAAGGTTTATGATAAATATGATAAATGTTTACACAACAAAGTGAATGGATAGTCCCAACATTTATACACAGACGTCCCATATACATTTCATCCAGGTGTGTGTAGACCAACTACATCAACAGAAGTGTTCCATCATCCACCACATTTAATAAACATGTAAACATGTAAATATGCAATATTCTCCATGTGAAAAATTCTAGATGTGCAATATTCTTACTCATGTGCAATATTCTCCATGTGCAATATTCTTACTCATGTGCAATATTCTCCATGTGAAAAATTCTATATGTGCAATATTCTTCCTCATGTGCAATATTCTCCATGTGCAATATTCTTCCTCATGTGCAATATTCTCCATGTGCAATATTCTTCCTCATGTGCAATATTCTTCCTCATGCGCAATATTCTCCATGTGCAACGCTACTTTTTTCACTGCATAATTTAACTTGATAGTACTAAGTCTTTTATTAGATTTTATTTTATTTTACTATTTTATTTTTACATTATTCTATTTTATTGTTCTGTGTCTCTGTGCTGTGGCAGTCATCACAAACAACTTCCCCACGGGATCAATAAAGTTTTCTGATTCTGATTTTCTAATACATTTGGCTCAGGAAAGCACATAGTAAGAATTAACATTACATTTGTGCAAATGCCTTGAGTCAGCAAGAACGGAGTCAGTTTGCTATGAAACCAGTCAGTGTCTTATTTGGTGGACAGTCATTGAGGTCTATGGCTTGAGGGTTATTTTGGGTCACTCCAACCCCCAGAGAAAAGATGATGTGGAAAAAAGCCTGACGCAGAGACAGCGCTGCAAAACCTGTTGTCATGGCTTGAGCTGAACCAGCACAGCACAGGATTCTCCCAGCAGGCCCTGCAAACACTGACCTATCATCAGCTGAGATAAGAGACAATCATCTGAACAGAAGAGAAATTCATTCATCACACCTGTGTTTTCAGAAGCTTCTCTTATTTCCCACCATTGGCCTAAATGTAATTAAAATATGATGCAAAGGCAACATTTGTTACATACACCATAACCTTTTGGATCTAGAAGCAATAATGCAATATTAATTTGCATAATTACCCATATAATGAAACCAACTCTTCTAATAACACAACTGCAGTCTGCTAACATATTATAACATATTATACTTTCACACTTTAAATCCTCACTCAAAACCCTTCTTTTCAAACCTGCTTTCTCTCTCTGATGAATTTCCATTGTCTATATTCAATATGCTTTTTGAAATCTTTTCTAACCACGCCCTTAGTAATTATTTTTGCTATTATTTTTATTATGGTTATTATTCTTTTGCTGTGTCCTTGAGTGTTCTGAAAGGCACTTTTTTATTATTATTGTATTAACCTGTATGCTCATGCTACTTTAAATATGAATTATGATTAATTATAAGCTCAACTTTAACAGACCACGGGTCACTGCTGGATTCAGTCCTACTGTCTAGTTGACGTTAATGTGATGAACATCCCCTTTTCTCCTGGTCGCCTTTGTTTCCAAATCATCTCAGAAGTGATAATGCAAATTTACAAAACTGTACATAAACAATAAATGCAATTTGTAGCTTTAAGTACAAGCTCCTGTGAATGGCCCAGTTTCCAGCACAAATCATATACATAAAAGCAAATGTATGATCATAAGAGAATAAAGATTATGCATATATGATGCAAATGCAAACTGTTTTTTAATTTTAATAGACTAAATGAAACCAGTCTAGACTGGCATGTAAACAGTGCAGTGCACCTGACATTGCGGCACTGTTCCGCAGCAGCATGTATATTAATGAGTCAGTGCCCTTGAATGACATTGCAACGTCTACAGCGCTTTGCATGTAGCAAATACATATATTTAAATACAAGTCCGTGTAAACAATGCAGTGCTGCTTAAGCCAAACCTGAGGTTACTCCAAATATTAAAACGCTGCTAAAAGTACATTAAAGAATAACGCGTATGAAACACATGGGCGAGAAATTAGCTTCGTTATTTGTATATATTAACCTACCTATGAAGTTGTTGCGGGACCCCACGCTCTGCAGAGACACACACGCACGAAATGAGAACGAGTAAGACGCAATGAGCGCGCGCCCTTGTTTACATGCCGCTCCCTTCCCTCAGACGCGGCTCATCCGGGGACTCGCGGACGTAATCATCACGTGGTCACGCTGCGACGCCATGATTGTTGTGGCTGCATGTGGGAACGTAAATAATGCAAATAATAGCAGAGATGTGTCGTTTTCCAGAGCTGTGGATTTGTGATTGTAGATTATAATGAAATTTAGGTCTATTGCCTAATTGTTGTAGTTATTGTGATGAACAAACCACGACTTTCTCATCTTCGCCTTCTTTTCTTTTGCCAAATCATCCCATTAGTTTGATAATATATCTACAATATTTTACACAGGGCTGCCAACTTTTGAGTTCAGCTTAGAGTGCGATTTGGGGGCGGGGCTTGTTATGGGGGAGGGGCTTGTGGTGGGGCGTGGCAAAAATACAAACACAAAATCATTGCATTAGCAGAAGTGTATTAGGTATATATTGATTGTCAAAGTGTTTGGTATCTGTACAGAATTTCTTGGGAGATTTACATTACATTTAATTTTCACAAACATTTTACAGAAATAGGATTA
>JBBIGC010000029.1:10698612-10712703 GCA_037576955.1 Lepidarchus adonis
GGTTTTCTGCCATGACTTTCATCCAGAATACCGGCAAAGCTGAGTCTCTAACACACTTAGATGCTACGGATTGAGATCGTATTTTTTAAAAAAGTTTAATTTTTTGAACGGCCCGGTTCAAAATGCTCCACGGCCTGGTAGCGGTCCGCGGCCCGGTGGTTGGGGACCACTGGTCTAAACCATTATAAGGATGGCTAAAAAAAAATGCAGATAAACAGATGGACTACAGTCTTTACTTGTAAACAACAAACTACACCTACAGTAAGTTTGGTAAGTGAAGCATATTAAATGGATGACCTGAAAATAAAAGTAGATTAAAATGTGTAAATGTGTTTTTTGGCAAGAGTCTTGTGGATATGTTGACCGACTTGTCTCCTCTTTCTTCATCCCCCAGAACAAGGTTGTCTCGGTGGATAACATGAAGGTCAAACTGCAGGTCAGTGATGACAATTTTTCTTCCATTTACATTGTAGTTCATTGGATTTGAAAAAATACTATTCCCTACAGCAATAGGGAATGGTGTTTAGGGATTCTTTGAGGTGTCTGAGGGACCCTGAGGACTGGTTTTAGAACTACTAGCATAAGGACCAATGTAGTGACCTTTGTTCAAACATATATTAAGTTGTATGAGGAGTATTTTCGAGCCCCACTTAATGCAAAATCAAATTTTGCCTAGAACCATAGTTATGTGAAAAAATAATCTCTTCATGTACTTGAACAAAATCAAAAGGAAATGTAGCTTCAACAACAATATCTAATATTTAGTTTGCATAAATGTATTATAAAAAATATCTACCAGTCTCTGACATGGTCTATATGAAATGTCTGACCATTCCTGCATGCAATATTGCTTCAATTGAATTGTAGGTGTTTTTTTTTGCATGTACTGCTTTTTTCAAAATGCCCTTTTTCACCACCATGCTTCTGACACATTTTTTTTCTGATGGTAGATGGACTTTTACTGCAGCAGTAGCAACAGACTTTTTTCATATCAAACTTTTGAGCAGAGTTTGTTGGGGCAGCTAGTCCTGGGCAAATTGGCTGTTATTTAAAATGCATATCATTTGTAGATGATTTATTTGATGGAATGATTCATTTGTAATCATTTAGGACATTTAGGACCCTTGCCATACTCATAGGTACCCATACCTTTATTCATACAGTGACACCACACCTCAAGAGCAAAGAGAACATTAGGCCTGAGATGTTGGATTTAAATAACACAGGTTCCACCTTCAGGGGGTTCTGTTAAATAGCACCTAATATGGAACAACTGATCTAATTTTATGACCTGAATGTATGATAAATGTATGGCTGTACTGGACTGTTTTTGAGACTACAAAATATTCATTTTATATGCGGGGTTCGTGCAGTAAAGTAAAATAATGGATCATACAGCTCTATAGACACATTAAAACATCCATTGAATATACGCCTGTCATTTTTCTGATCTTCCTTACTCTTTGGATGCATTTTTGTGGCATCCCACGCAGCATCCTAGCTCTGCTTACTGGGTTCTCGCTCACCGAGCACAATTGAGCAGCAAAAATACTGTCTGCTTCCCGGAAGACTACCTTCAGGTTATTAGTGTGAATTGACTGTTACATAACATTTGCTATCTTTGGCATAGTTTCTATAGTGGGTTCACAGGAAACCTTATTCAGAAATGTGCTCTATCAAATCTCAACCCAGCCCTTGCTACATGCCAAGTATGTCTCATAATGTAATTCATAGCTAAATAAAGTCCTCCTTGTCTTTTTGAAAGCCTTGCCAATCACCACACAGAGGAGATTAAACTGCAGTGTTGCTGAACATTAAGTGTGATTGGCATCAGAAACTGTTAATATTCAACTAGATCTAAACATTTTATTCTCAATTTCTTTTGCAGATTTGGGACACAGCTGGGCAAGAGCGGTTCCGCAGTGTCACACATGCGTACTACAGAGATGCACAGGGTAATGAGATTTTAATTTCTGTAATATTGCCAAGATGCCAGTTTAGTAGCTCCTGTTAGCTATACTATTCAGCCATGTTATCAGATACAGCTTCTCCATAGGGGCACTTACACTGGGGCAATAAGTATTTATAAATTATTTAAAAATCAGACAATGTGATTTTCTGGATTTATTTTCTCATTTTGTCTCTCATAGTTGAGGTAAAGCTATGATGAAAATTACAGGCCTCCCTCATCTTTTTAAGTGGGAGAACTTGCACAATTGTTCGCTGACTAAATACTTTTTTGCGCCACTGTAGGTGTACAATGACCAACCGTAGCTTATCTATTGCACAATTGCAGCAACATTGACACGAAAGTCTACACCCAAACCATAACTGCAAAATAGAAGTTTCTAATAAAGTGGACTGAAAAGTTTCCGTATTTCCCCAACGATGGGCCTCGGCTTATACATTGATTTTGCAAACCTGGTATTGGGTGCAGTTTGTTTAAATGGGGCGTCCTAAAAACATGAAACCACATTCGCTAAAAGTATAATTCAGTACAAAAAGACAACATCCTCAAATGAAATGATTAGTGTTTTTATACAATACATTCTAGTATATAATACAAGCGAAGAAATAGCAAAATTTAACAAAAACTAAAGGAACTAAATTTTATTGTTGGCTGGGAAAAGATGAGTTTTCAATTTTCATCTGATCAACAGTGATGTCAATCATCCGTCTACATGTAAATTCTTCAGTATAAAATTAGCAACACTGAAATTAAAAAATGATTAGCCTTTTTTTAAATCCTTCAAAATCAGATACGTGAACATCGTCAGTTGCGACCTGTGCTGCTTTGCTGTCGCTGATGTCGGACACGCGTTTGTCTCTGATATTGCAGACGTTGCTTCACAAAAGTCAAGTTAGATGTTTGTACTTCAGATCGATAAATTCAGTTAATAATTATCTTAGAGTTTTAAAACATAAATGAGCATTTTCTGCGGCTTATATGTGGGGCCAATCACTGGGGAAATCCGGTACTCCAGCAGCACTTCTGCATCTAATTTACATCTTTCTGCTAAAACATTACAACTGGCAGGTGATGTGAATAACCTTGATTATCTTACATTTGCATCTGTCAAGGGGTGGGGATATGACCCATCATCTTTTGAAGTTGATGTGTTGGAAGCTGGACAAATGTGTAAGAATAAGGATCTGGGGGATTCTGACATGACCCAAATTGTGATGGCTATGCAACTGGGTCAGAGCATCTCCAAAATGACAGGTGTTGTGAGGTGTTCCCAGTATGCAGAATGGATCCAACCAGTGAACCATTAACTCTGTTAAGTCTAAGGCTCACTGATGTGTGTGTGGAGCAAATCCTGGCCTGTCTGTTATTCAGTATAAGAAGGTACGAACTGAGCAGAGTGCCCATGTTTGCCCTCGTGTAGGGTTTAAAGCACTGAAAATGGGAAATGAATTATGCTTTCTCTTACATCATGTGGATGGTTGGATGCATGTATCCTTAAATATGGAAGAGATGACACCAGGATGCGCTATGTGAAGAAGGCAAGGCAATATCTCTCTGGGCAACATCCCGTTGACCTGGCATCCACATAAAAGATAACTTGACACGTTCCACCTACCTAAACATTTTCAGGAATGGTTTGAGGATCAATACATAAGGGTTTGAGAAGTTGACTTGGTCTCCATGTTCTCCAGATATCAACCCAGAAGGCTTTTAATGAACCCAAATTGGTTCTTCTGTTACATTGAACAAATAACCCTGGTCTGGCACCTTTATTTTAAGAGTTAGTGTAGATAAACTCAAACCCCCCCAAAAAGATAAATGTGTAGAAGGTAGGTGTATCTAATTTACTGGCATCTCAGTTTGCTGATCTCACCATTTTGATGCTCATGTCTGGAGGTTTATATCAGTAAAATCACTTGTTCTCACCCCTTTAGCTCTTCTGCTTCTATATGACATCACAAGAAAGTCGTCCTTTGATAACATCAGGGTAAGCCAAACCTTATTTCTTCTCAGTGCAGATTGAATGAGAAGCAATTTTCTTTTCTTTATTTCGCCTCAATTGTGACAACCATTCATTTTCAAATGCCACTCTTTCTTTCTACCCACAGTGCTTTCACATCATTTAATTTTTCTTTTTCTTTTTTTCCTCTCATGTGTGTCACCACGCAGGCCTGGCTAACTGAAATTCATGAGTATGCACAGAAGGATGTGGTCATCATGTTGCTTGGCAACAAGGTAAGTGGGACTTCCTGCTAGGAGAAAAAAAAAGATAGATTAGCAAACCCACCCCTCCCCAATTCACTGAAAGTAAAGACCTCAAGCAAGCACTATTGTTTGACAGTTTGACTTGCTTCTAGTATTTCTTTTTAAATGGGTTGGCCTCCCGTCCAGGGTGCACCCTGCCTTGGCCCTGTAGTCTGCTGAGTTCGGCTCCAGCTTCCCCCGCGACCCGAAATGGATTAAGCGGTTTGGATAATGGATGGATGGATGTTTATGTATAAATAATGTGATCTTCTAACAAAATATGTGACAAAGAATGCACTCTTTGTATTAAATGTGCCAAAAAATGCCATTGGAAACTGAACTAACCTCTCTAAAATATAAAAACGGCCTTTTTCCTGCTCAGCCAAAAAAAAAAAACAGGTGAACAAAATCCCAAACCTCGCAGATCAGGACATATAATCAGGTTACAGGTTCGGGTTGTAATGTGTCATTTCCTTAGCCATGAAAATAAAGCCCTGCTGAAGGATTAGAGGTTCTACTTTTCTTTTTTTGTCAAGACTGTACTAAACTGCCAGTATGGAATACAATCACGAAGGCGCTTTCCTGTGTAGTTCAGTTTTGAATCAAATGTACAAAGGACTTTGCATTGCAGCTGGTTCCTTGTGATAAAGACAGCAGGCACAGTGTTTAATCCACAATTTCTTAATGAGTTCTGAATGAGTTTCTGTGTTCACAAATACAGCACAGCACAAACACAATATTTCATAATACCAAAATAGTAGGAGTAATGGAATTGTGTAGATTTTTTACAAAGGAACTGCCTTCATTTTTGGGACAAATAGTCTGTTCTAACAATACATTCAAATAGGATTTATTCCTTTTATAATTGCAAGGAGTGGGTGTTGCCTATTACTTACTGACTGGTACAACACTGCCCCCTAATGGGTAAATTTTTGTGGAATAGTGAGAAGTGAATGGCTAATGATCCCATTTTTTTCATGAAAAAATAAATATGACATTTCATGTTAGTACAATTTAGGTATTTGGGTAATTTAAGTTATTCCGTAGTATATTGTTTTATTATATCCATTATATATTGTCATTGTATGTATTATTTTCACTTATTGTTTGTTCCAGCATGACATGATCTCTAGACAGTGCTGCAGCAACAAACTCTAATCAAATTATCTGAAGAAATTGAGACATAATAGAAGTATATGATGACAATGGTATAAATGGTATATAATATTAATAGGGCTATCAAATTAAAACAATTTAAAATCAGGTTTTTTGTGCCAAATAAGGATTTGTAGTTGAAATAAGACATTAAAAGGATACATTATGTTTTAGACTAAATATACTTATGTTTTATTAATTCACATACTAGGCTATGATTACCTAGTGATGTCCAATAATAAGTGGTAAGCATGTCGGACACTGGATTTCACATTCTCAGCTAGGTTTGCCCTCTAATTCCTAGATTTTGTGAATCCTTTAAATGACAGTGGATCTCGAGGGGTAACTCAAAAATGGGCCATTGGAAGCAATCCCTCATGCTCTACTATGTTAATTGGCCTGTATGCTGTTGATATCCATTTTGCAATTGCTATTGTTAATTTGAGGTTGATTGGTCACGTTTGCCAGAGCTCAGGCTTCGGCTGTTAAATGTGTGTTTTGAATGCATGTGATAACTCAGGCTTGGCAATGTTTAAAAATGAACTTTCTCATTCAAGAGGCCTTTCTCCACCACTTACTTATTAGCCAAGTGAGGTCTTGTGAGATTTCGCATGCAGTCAGGTTCTAATATGAGTCACAGGGTCATACATTAGTATGTGTTAACAGCACTACTTTTATGCCGTTAAAGTGAGATTGCGTTAACATGCTAAGGCATTAACTTTGACAGCCCTGAATAAATAAATTTTTAAAAATTACAGGTTAAACAATAGAATAAAAGATTATTAAGAAAAACTACCAAAATATTAATCTGTCATCTAAATCAACAACCACAAAACAAACAGAATAACAGTAAGTAGACAGTAGATGTAAAAAAGCTCTGTAAGACCTCAGGGGACCTGGTGTGTAATAAAATCACTTGAGCGAGTTTGGTGAGTCCATTATTAACAGTGAGCATGGAAGTGATATATGGTGCCATATGGCTGATGAAGGCTTTACAAATAAAAAATAGCTACTGATTTTTCCTTTGTACAGATAGAAAGGGCTATAAAGTACACAATGATAATTTGCATGTGATACTTTGAGTTTAGGGCATCGAGTGCTAGCTGAGGCAATTAGTAATCAGAGAGTTAGGAAAAATTGTCTCCATGATCATTTTCCTGCTTAAAGAAGCAAGCTTTGGGTTTTCAAAAAAAAAAGTATAATTTCTCCCTCAGTTTATTAGGAAGTTTGCTGATGACATTTAAAATTACAAACCCCATTTCTGTTGGGATTTTTCACAAAACGCAAAAAAACAAGAATGGATGAAAATTTTAAGTTTCACTGATCAGTGTAGATGTATTATATCATGGTTTATTTTTATCATGGTGCTACAACAGTGCGGCATGATTGACACAGAGTGAGTGTGCTTGACTGGTCTGCTGACAGTCCCGATCTATCTCCTTTTGAAAATGTATTAAATTTAAAGGTGATGTAACACAGTGGTAAACTCAGCTCTGTCCCAACTTTTTTTGTGTGTTGCAGATGTCAAATTCAAAATTTGTTGATATTTACAAATTGCATTTAATACCATCCTTCCCCACAGACTAGTGACCAAACTTGGGACTCCCACTCTGCACCTGCTTTTGGATTAATTTGCTCAGTGAAACTGTTGAAATCTTGTATTTGATTTTTATTTGTATCCATTAAATAAAAGTTAGAGAGTTAACTAATCACATTCATTTTTTTCATTTTATGAAAAATTCCAAATATGGTTTGTAAGTTTCTTAATTTAGAGACTCTTTATTTGAGTTTCTTCATAGTGCTTCTCATAGTATTGATCAGGCATTGACACATAAAATGCCTGAAAATGTCTACTAAAGAGTCATTGTGCACTTTGGAATTGACCACCAACTCAAAATATCTAGCTGAGAGTGGTTCATGTTAGGAAAAGAGAACAGTTAGTTGGACATGATAAGATACGATAAACCTTTATTAGTCCCACATATGGGAAATTTGCATTGTTATGGTTGTACAAGGGTAGGAGAAGCAGAGAGTGGCAAAGCAATAATTAAAAACAATTAAATTATTAAATTAAAAATCTACAAGTAAGATAAAAAGTAAATATTTGCAGTTAGTGCATAAAATATATACACAGTGGAGAAAAGTAGTAGCCTGCCACGTAGATGGTGTAGAGGAACAATACTAAAACCGTTCCCTGTGGGGTCCCCTTACTGCAGACAACCCTGTCAGACACGCAGCCATTAGAGTGCTGATCGGGCCCTTTTTTTCTGACCAAACCCGACCCGCGTCCAACAGAGCAGTGACCGAGCCTGATCTGAACCCAACCTGCATTTATGTGTTTCTGTTCGAACCCGACCCGAACTAGAATTTTAATGTTCGGCTGAAACAGCCGCTGCTAAGCGATTATAATGATCCTCTCTTTAAACAAACTAACAAGTAAACTTTACTTAATTTTCTTTTGTTTTAAATTCTCCCGATAACTATTTCTTTTGTACGTCTCCCATGATGCTTCGGCTGCGGCTACTGACTGAAGCGTTGTCATGGCTATGGAAACAAATCCCTGCATACAGAGAAAAAGCAAATGATCCAGCGTGACATGGCGTACGCCCTACTTTTAATTAACATTTAAACAGTATTTTTTATTTTTCTTTAAATTAACAAATACTTTTACAATTGCATCATGTGAGACAGACATTTTGGAGCTTCACTGTGTAGTAGCCTTTACTATTTTAATGATAAAGTTTTTGAGCTGACGTGACCGAACCTGAACCCGACCCGAACCCGAGTAACCATTCGGGTTCGAGTTGGGTAGCCATGCTCTAGCAGCCATGGGTTCTCACATACTGTGGTTAGTTGGTGAGGTAGTTGATGATCCACAGTGTAAGATGCTGATCCACTCCTGTTTGTTCCAGCTTGTCTCTCAGGATTGTGGATGGATGGTGTTGAAAGCACTAAGACAGAAAAAAAAAAAAGACATCATAAGGAAATGTATTTGCAGAATCATTAAAATAATTGTATTAATAACTATATTACAAGTATAATTTAATAAAATATGTAAAAAAAATTTAAGCTGTGAAAGTTTGTAAGTTGTATGTTTGAGAGTTTTAAAAATTGTACATAACATTTCTTTGGGGATCAGATCTGATATTTGTAACTGATGTGCACAAAATGAAAAAAGAAAAACTGTGAAATTTCAACACCAACAAAACTTTATTTAAATAACTTAGTTTATAAATACTTACTTTTTGATTTAATTATTAATATTATTAATATTAAATAAACAGTTTAGTAAAATTAGAAAACAGTGAAATTTAATTACTTAAGTTCCTGTTGCAACATTAGCTGTCACCATTCCATAATGCTATTAACACTTATTACAGGTAACATTGCTGTATCATACAGAAGATTGCATTCACTAAAAAATCACTTTTCATAAAAATTCCACTTTGTCTTTTTTATATGTTATGCTTTCCTAGACTTCAACCGTGTTTATTATTCAGACATTTTCAGCTGTGGAACTGGGAAAGCAGACAGCATTTTCATTATGGAAATAGCTCATAGGAGCCATGTGGTGTTTAGCAGCTTCAGTGTGTGGAACTGTAAAGATTTGCAAATCATTGCTTTTTGTTTTTGGTTAAAATAAAACAACTTGTATTTTTGGAATAGGGCTTGTGTTCATGTGCGATATTCAACCCTTATCTGACTAAAACACTAGATTTAAAGACATGACATTTGTGTTTGTCGTACAGTGAAAATGAACTTATATATTTTAAGGTCCTGATAAGATAAATAAAACTGACCAGCAACCATGTTTACATAAACACTGGGAGTAGATTGAGTCATGTGGTAAAGGCCAGTGATGACATTTTCTTAGAATAACCTCTTCCCAAAAAGTGAGTTTGTCCAGATCTACCCTCGTCAATTCTCAGTGCTGCAATGTCAGTGCTGGAAATGTCTGATGCACCAACAGCACAACCCTGAATTAGTACACCACAGTCTCCCAGAGTCTCCACTGTGTGCTAAAGCAGAGCTGTAACCAAGAAAACACTGACAGCTGCTCTTGTTTGAGACGAACTAGAATATATGACCACATGCTGAGTCCAAGTATCAGTGAGTCCAAGGCCAGTCCGTGGCCATAGAAAAAATACAACCCTGTGCTGAAAATGCCTACTGCAGCCCTGTCCTTGGTTTCTTGAAGCAATTTCAGCACAAGAACAGTTCACCAGAAGCTTCATACATTGTGTTTCTATGGCTTAGCAGATGCACACAAGCCTAAGATCACCCTGAGCAATGCCGAGCATCAGCTGGAGTGTAAGCACGCTGTGCCTTCGGGCTATGGAGCAGTGGAAGTGTGTTCACTGATGAATCACACTTCACCATCTGGCAAGCTGATGGATGTTCTCGGGTGGTGAACACCACCTGCATGGTGCTTGTTCATGGTTTGTGTTCCATATTTTTAGGGAAATCTTAAAGGTGCAGTATCTTATCACAATCTAGGGAATCGTGTGCTTTAGGTCAGACCTGCAGGGAGCCCCTATCTATATGTTTTTTTTTTATTTACTGTTCAGAACTAGTTAGGTCACCAAAAACTAAAATAATATGCAGATTTCATGGACATGTTCAAATGTTTTTTTCATAACAATATTATTGTGAAAATGTAATCATGATCATTTAATCATAAGTCTCCATTCTTTTGTGTTATTTATTTATTTATTTTATTCGGATACAATGATCAGTGCAGTGGATGAGCAATAACATCTGAATGCTTCTTATTGACCATCTACAGTCAGACATGGCAGCTGAGCGAGTGATCAAGCATGAGGAGGGACAGAAGCTGGCCAAGGTAGGAGCCACTTACACAACTGTGTAACTGACTAGAATTCAAGAGTTTTGCAGCAATTGAATTGTGCAG
The DNA here is from genome assembly GCA_037576955.1 of Lepidarchus adonis. NCBI lineage: Eukaryota > Metazoa > Chordata > Actinopteri > Characiformes > Lepidarchidae > Lepidarchus > Lepidarchus adonis. The sequence goes on from JBBIGC010000029.1 coordinate 10,708,893, forward strand.
CTTGTTTTTCATATAACATTCCATGTCTCCCTGTTATTTTCAAAAAGGAATACGGAGTTCCCTTCATGGAGACCAGCGCCAAGACTGGTCTTAATGTGGAGCTTGCATTCCATGCTATTGCAAGGTAGGCCCTTTGGTTAAAGCTGCATTATTGTGGTTTAATACATAACTCACTCAAAACCATCGAGAGTCATAATCTTACATTATTAATATATTGTGTATTATTGTTCCCATAAGAACTGTTTGTCATTTTGCTACTTGATTATTTTCTGGTTTGATATGAATAGTTGATATGAATAGATAATTTTAAAATAAGTTTCAGAGTGGTTTTATAATATACACCATATAGTCATTGCATTTACTATCCAAAATGACCAATGAATCTACATTTGTTATTTTTATTTATAATGTAAATAATGGTAAATTTGGGGGGAAGCAGTTTTCTTAAAGGATTGTTTGGCCAGACAATGACCTTCAATGTATCTCTCCACCATAAAAAGATTTATTTTAATTTCATTTTAGGCCAAAAGATTGTTATAACCCATCATCAAATAATGTCCTTGGCATCAGTCTGTGTATTTGTAATCATATCTATCTGCAAGGCATTTAGGTCTTCAGACGTCTGGTTACTATCTCAAACACTGTAGAGTTTCAGCGTATGGAGCTATTCTAAAATGACTATGAATTACGATTACAAATCTTAATGGTTAATTTTGCAGAAAACATTAAAAGTCAGTGGGTTACATCTTATCTACCTTTACAAATAAAATTATTTTTCAGAAGTAGGTCTTATGTTATCATGTACAGTGATGTGAAAAAGCTCAAGCACATTTGGGTTATGCAGCAGAACAATGATCCAAAACTCACCAGCACGTGGCCTAGTCAAATATTCTTTGGCATAAACTGCCGCTCATTCTCAAAAACCCTCGAGCGTGGCTGAATTATAACAATTCTGCGATGAAGAGTGAACCAAAATTCCATCTTCAAGACTCATTGGCAGTTATCACAAACGCTTGATTGCAGTTCTTGCTGACGAGAGTTAGATTTAAAGGAAAATTTCTTTTTCACACAGGTCCAGGTAGGTTTTCATAGCTTTTTTCCCCTTAATAAACGAAATCATCATTTTAAAAACTGCATTTTGAATTTATTATCAAATTTGTTTGATGATCTGAAACATGTAAGAGTGACAAATATGCAAAAAAAAAAATACCCCAGGCAAATATTTTTCACAGCACTGTAAAAGTAGAAGTGTTTACTTTCAATTATGTAATGTTTTTTGTCTGTTTGCTTATTATTTCTGTGGTTATATACTGTGGACCTTTCCTAATATTTACCATGATTTAAGACTATAACAGTAAAATATTTTACATTAAAGAAATATACTGTGCATCCCATCTTTATACTTTTTTTTAAATATTTGAACAAACCTAAAACCAATAAATCATATGCAAAGTTAATGAGTGTTAGAGATTACAATTCATTTCTCTGTTTGCCCTCATTTGAAATAGAGAGCTGACGCAGAGATCGGCCAGTCAACCTCATGAGCCCAAGTTCCAGATCCACGATTACATCGAGTCACAGAAACAGAAGTCCAGCTGCTGTGGTGGACTCATGTGACCACACGCACCTACACTTCAGAGAGCAAGAAGGAAAGTTCAATCGGAAAAGGAAGTGTGGACTGATGACTGCAGATAATGATATTAACATATAAAGATGGCGAGTAAAACACTTGCTATTTGGAGGAGTCTAGCGTTAAACCTATCTGCTCTTTACCATCAGCTGTATACTCCCACAAATTCTTGGTCTTTGTTTTTTTGTCAGTAATTAGTGGCACCAAGGCTCAATGTGAAGAACTGAAGGAGCCAAAACCTCTTGTTAAATGTAGTTAATTATTATTTCAGTGAGTACAGCACTTTTCATAGTTGCCATCCCTTTTAAAGCAATAGTTTGATAAAATAAAAAAAAGTCATATTTACCATTTTTCTCATACCTCAAGAGCAGTCAATCAATCAGAACATGTCTACAGTTCTTCTTTAGTTTAGCAAGTTATACTAATGTGATCGGAAGGTTAGAGCCCATTGTCATTGTGAAAACTGCATCCCTCACTTCTTTGTAAAGGAGAAAACAGTGTAAATCTGATTTTCTCTCAAACTATCACTTTAACATTCACTAATACTGGAATCCTAGATGCCATTTCCAAATTAGCATATGAAATTGTTCTAAGCCATGCCTTTGTGCAACTGATTTTGTACATAGAAAGCCATGTTTTTGAGTGACCAGTTTAACTTATTTTTGTGTTCAGTGATATTGTGGTCTTAAGGCAGAAACCGTTTTTTCGGGAACTTTATATGAGACACCATTTTTACTGTGCATTCAAAACTGAAAAAAGATGTAGCTGTTTTTCTTTATACTTGGCATGTGTTAATGACGTTTTAGCAGAATGTTCTTTGTAGTGCCATTAGATAAGTCCATTCGAATATCCAGTAGGCTAGTTGTCATGTTATGGTCATGAGTGTAGAGCACAGTTCACATTGCTACATCCATCCGGTTTGTATATCAGGTCCAAGTATTTTCTGAGTAGTATCAGCTTTTTTGCTCATGAATCGCTTTGTGGAAAGAAGAATTATTGCTACTGGTCTTAATTCAGTTGTTTCTGGTGCGCTTTTGATGTCACATTGATAACTTTCTGTTACAGAGATCACAAAGTGCCAAGATAAAGTGCTTTGTAATTGTATGGATTCTGTATAAACCTCGATTTTGTAACATGGAGGAATACTGTTGCAACAACATTTGTGTTTGCATATACTGTCTTGCAAAACAGATGCATTTTGTTCTGCTGATTTTATTCCACAGGGAGCATTGTGCTATACCGTATTGCTGGGGGGTGGGGGGCAGTTGATGTGAACACCACATGTTTTTAGAAGATTATTAGAAGTTGCACAATGCAATTAATAAAATAATACATTAATAAAACACAGACACGACTAAGTCTTTAGTACCCCTTGTTTGGGACCATATATGACCATTTTGGAGCCAACTATGAACACGTACATATAACCTGATTTCTTTTGAAGTGATAAACAGTGTTGTTACTGCATTTTAACACAAGTATTGTGTAAGAGGTAAGAGATGGGGTGGGTGGTGATTAGGTAAGCGTTTGCTGGGCGTAGTGTACTTCCTAGATGTTTGCAAGCAAATGCATCATTCAACAGATTTGCAAAAGATCTCAGGGGTCTTTAAAGTCAGTCTTGGAGGACCAGTATCCAGCACAATGTGGTACTTCTCATGGACACTCCTATATGATCTGCTGTCTCTGATAATTCCAATTCAAACTTAACAGTTTGTACATTTTAGCCTGGACTGCTAAGGCGCAGTACAGAACCGCCATTCAAACAGATGCCATCACTGTTGGAACGAAGAGCAGCAGACAGTTCCATGGCCTGGGCTTGTACGCTGAACTGTGTCAGGTAGAGTCCTTGGGCCAGAAAGTCAAAAGTTTTAGAACACCTAGTTTTTCTATTTTTTACCAGGCATTGAAGTTTGTTCCAAATAGAATTAAACAGTGAACTACCAAAAAAATTATAATTTTCATGGAAAATGTTTAAGGACCTGGTTAGTCAAGTCAAATTTATTTATACATCGCTTTTTACAACTGACGTTGTCTCAAAGCAGCTTTACAGAGTCCGAGCCCCAATGAGCCAAAGCGGCAAGAAAAACTCCCTAATTATAGGAAGAAACCTTGAGAGGAACCAAGGCTCAGACGGGGAACCCATCCTCCTCTGGTCGACACCGGAGAGCGATAAAAAGAGAA
>JBBIGC010000029.1:10741341-10786727 GCA_037576955.1 Lepidarchus adonis
GTCTTTCACGCATTTCTCAATTATATTAAGCTGTTGTTTCTCATCTGGTTTTGCAGAAACATACAACTGTGTGTCATGATACACAACTGTGACATTAAAACTACCTGCCTAATATTGTGTAGGTCCTGCTCATGCTGCCACAACAGCTCTGATTATTCTCACACCTTCCTTTTATAGTCAGCATTAACTTTTTATGCAGCAGGAGCTCCTCCTTGGGATCTGACTAGACAGGCTAGCCTTCACACACAGCATGCATCAATAGGTGCCCATGACTTTGTCAAAGATTCACCAGTGTTCTTTCCTTGGATCACTTTTGGTAGGTACATCCTACAACAGACCTGCTGTGTTGGAGATGCTCTGACTCACACGTCTTGCCGTCACAATAAGGCCCTTGTCAAAAAGGCTCAGATTATAATTGCTCATTTTTCCTTCCAGCACATCAACTTCAAGAACTGACTGTTCACTTACTGCCTAAAATATCCCACTCCCTGACAAATGTCATTGTAATAAAATAAGTAGATAGTCAATGCTATTCACTTCACCTGCCAGTGTTAATGTTGGCTAATCAGTGCTAAAGGCTAATCAGAGCACATACGTTATACACATTAAGTTTAATTTCATTTTTCAAATTTCTCATCAGTTTTAATTAAAATTCCAAAATTCTAAAATTAAAAATTCCAATCTGCAAAAGAGGAAACATTTTATGATATATACATTGTTCATACAGTATAGTATTGCCTGCCACACCTACACTGTTTTTTACAGTTTTAAGGTTTAGAGGCTGAAAATATTTGTATTCCTTTTATTCACTTGACAGTTTTGCTGTGTCAGCCGGGCTGATTGAGGTGTCATGTTTGTTGCAGATTTCGGCTGCAGCTGCCCAGCTTGTACAGTACTGTCAGGAGCACCGGAGGGGAGATCCACTGCTGACCGGCATCGCCGCCTCATCCAACCCTTTCAAAGACAAGAAAAACTGTGCAATACTGTAACAAGAAACAATGTAAAACAAACATAAAAACTGTCACATGATCCAAATTCAATACCATACATATCTCTGATAAGTAAGTTAATCCTGAAAACTGATTGCAAAGGCATTTTAAGGCTCTTTAGTACAACATGTGCTTGTAAATGTCCATTTTGATGAATGAATGAAGAGGAAAAATACTCCAGCCTTTAAATCCTGAATATGGAGAGTTCAGGTCAAAACCACCTGGCTCTTCTGGTCTTAAAGCGCAATTTCTGTTGTAGCCTCAATGACCATCAGACCTTATTATTTGAACAGCTATTTAACTGCATAAAGTTTTCATATATATACATTTTTTAATCAAATGTTGTCACAAGCTGAGTAGTCAAACATGACCAAATGACTAAATACAATAATAAAGTAAGTGCGTTTATAGAAATGCCAGAGACATAAAGAACAGGGGTGTGCAGATTTGTAGGTTGAGATCTATATATGTTATTTGTTGCTTACATGTCTGCAAAAGCAGATATTGATGCCAGTACTGGTCATTTAATCTTTTACCAATTGAAAGGATCGACTACTCCAATGAAATCCATGTGTTTTGCCATTTAATTTATTAATCTCCAGGCAATTCAGAAACAGTCCAATTTGATTGTTTATTTTTAAAAACCACACATTAAAAAACAGCAAATAAAAAATATGTTCACAAATGGTGCAACTTTCATCCAATGGGGGGGGAGGGGGGGGGGCTTCAGGAGTAAATGTGTTCAGGAGTATTAGGGCTACAGAGTGACGAAAGCTTTTATGAAGATTAACACTACTGCAGTAAGGAAACAATTTCACAGAAAACAGTCAGTCTATACAAAATATGAAATGTAGTGAGGTGCAGTGTTTGACTTTTTCAAGTTTTTAAGCAATAAAACTGCCATCCCATGATGAAACTAGATTAGAAATGTAACGGCATGTTGACTTAGCAGAGGAAGCTTAAAAAGAAGTCAGTTTGTATCCTGTGCAGTGTTCATTATGCGCTGTTGGATTAGCCCCACAGAGGTGAAGCTGGAATGCTAATGATGGAATGAGATGTGTTGTGTCACTCTTCATCCTCTAAGAGCACTTGTGTTACACTTACTGTTACGTCAGGTTTCAGTCCCTTTCGAACAAATGTTGCTGCCCAAAACATGATTTAGCAACAATTTAAAAAATACTATGTGCAGTTTCAAAGTATGATAAATCGGAATAACTTTCATAATAGTATTCATTATTCATAATAAATCATTTCTAAACATGTACAGTGGGTCTTAAAAGTTTGTGAATCCTTTATAATGACTGATTTTCAATGACTGATTTTAACAAAGGAGGAAAAAAACTTGTTCACGCCCATGAAGCTGGATAAGGTTACAAGACAGATTATGTACAAATGGGAGAAATTCAAGACTGTTGTTGCCCTACACAGACGTGGTCGACCATCAAAGGGAAATACAACTGCGAGGCATCTAACAGTCAGAGAGGTTACAAACCCAGGGTAACTTCTAAGCAACATGTCTCACATTGGTGAATGTAAATGGAGAACAGAACAGCGTGTGTATATCACAGGGTAGAAAGAAGAAAACCACTGCTGTTATTATATATTTAAAATATTGCTGACAGTCTACAGTTTACCAAAGATCATGTATACAAATCAGAAAGACACTGGAATAATATTTTATGGATGAATGATACCAAAATGTGACTTTTTGACTTACATTTGGGGAAAAGCTGCATTTCCAGCATAAGAACGTTTTCTTGTTTGTGAAAAATGTTAGTGGGATTGTACTGGTTTGGGAATGTTTTGCTGCATCTTGGCCTGGATGGCTTACCACCACTGATGGAACAAACATCTGTCCGTGAACTGAATCGCAAGAGTCATGCAGCAAGACATCAATCCTAAACACACAAATTGATTTACCATAGAGTAATTTAGGAAGTATAAAGTCAATGTTCTGGAATGGCCAAGTCAAATCCAACTCTAATGTTGTAAAAAGCGGGGATTCATGTGAGGAAAAATGCACCAACTTCCAAAAGTTGAAGCTTTTCTATATGGAGAAATGGTCGACAAGCAGGACTGTTCAACAGCTACTGCAAATATTTAGTTATAGTTATTGCTGCAAAAGGAGCCCACACAGGTTCACTTTTGCGCATTTGTTTAACTAGGTTTTCTATGGAAAACTTTAAATGGCTCAAAAACTTGGACGCATTACTGTATGTTGTATTTTCCCCTGTTAATGTATGTGAAGTAATGTATGCAGAACAGTGAAGTGCCTCCAGCAGAACATCCAGTTATGTCATCACAAGATAACACTGAAGAGACAATTCCTCCAAGGACTCAGATAAGACAGACAGCTCTCTAGACAGGCAGTGAATGTCACCTGCTGTGTATAAAGAATCTTTATTGTGAGCCGTCACTGGCTGGGCCGCCACACCTCCACGTTCATATCACCAGAGGCTATAGCCAACACACCAGCCTCCACACTTAACTAGAGAGAGAGAGAGAGAGAGAGTTAATTAGCTATGTTAACCCTTTATTGACATTATTTAGAAAGAGGCTAAAGCCTGGAACAAGTTGGAACAAGGAATAAGAAACATTTGTCTAGTCCTCCATACTTTCAAAATTCCAAACACCTAATTTAGTTTGGCAAACTTAAACACTTGCTGAAAAAACTTTAGACTGCAGGTTTTTGGAAACACCTGTAACCAAAAATAAATCAAAATTGGTAACCTGGCTTATTATATATAACTAAAATAAATTCTTATAAAATAAAAACTAGTAAAAATATGAGAAATAGATACTATTTGATATTTGAAAGGGACTATTTTGTCATTGTGAATACACCACAACACACACTGCACCACAATGAAATGTGTCCTCTGCATTTAACCCATCACACGTGCACAGGTGGAGCAGCGGGCATCTATCAACATCAGCACCCGGGCAGCAGTAAAGTGGGGACGGTATCTTGCTCAAGGTTACCTCAGTGGTGCCCAGGGGGCAAAGTCCTAACCACTAGGCCACCACTGCCAAGAGGCAAGAGCAGCACAATCCAGATCACATAGCAATCACATTGATACATATATACTTACACCTTCATGTGATATGTTAAAGATTAATCTGATCATCTGGAAAATGCAGAATTCAAATAAATGAGCAAGTGTGAACGAACTGATTTGTGAGGTTTAAGTCTGAGTCCAGGGCAAGGGTTTCATAGCAGGAATACTAATCTTGTATGTTTGCTTTTGTGGATACGCCTGATAGTAGCACCTGTATGATTAGTGAACTGAACACACCCAATGACCAAAAGGAAACTGGATTCATGACTGAAGTGTGGAGACTACACTTACCCCGTTTACTCCTGCATGGTGTTGAAGCGTACACAGAGTGTTTGGAGGTGCACAGGGAAGATGAACCTACATGATGCCAGATCAAAGGTGGTTAAACATTGCCATCTCAGAAGAGTAAATACAGTAACGACATAACCTTCACTATTTATAGACTAAAAAAAGGATACAGGTAGTCCCTGGCTTACGATGGAGATGGTTTCCTATTATTCTATTGTAACATTAAAAATACCGTATTGTAAGTAAAGACTGTAGTGTCTGAACATTAATAAACCCACTGGATGTGCAGCTGGATGTTTACTTTGCTGCCCTAACAACACAGGCATTCATAATCAAACACTTTCATCAATGAATCCAGTGGTCCCCAACCACCGGGCCGCGGGCCACTTCCGGGCCGTGGAGCATTTCGAACCGGGCCGGTACCGGGCCGTACAAAGAATTAAAACACTTTTTTCTATTTTTTTTTATACGATCTCAATCCGTAGCATCTAAGTATGTTTGACATCATCTTTGCCGGTATTCTGGATGAAAGTCATGGCACAAAACTTTGAGATCACCACAACAGAACTGAAAACTTCTGAAAGGATAGTTTATGCGTTACCATAGCGACCAGAGCACGTGAGGAGCAGAGGAGGACATTACTCTGATCGTTGTTAGCGCATTTCAGAAAGACGCTGCTAATAAAGTTACATAATTACACAGTGGATTCACTTTTATTATTATATTTACAAAATACCACAGTTTTTGTGTTGGTCGTATCATTTTATTTTGATGATTTTATCCGCAACACCTTAAATGCCGGTCCATGAAAATATTGTCTGACACTAAACCTGGTCGTGGTACGAAAAAGGTTGGGGACCTCTGCATTAATCTAAGCGCGATCAAGCTACTGCTGCACAATCAAACAATGGTCGACTTAGAAAACACAGAAGAAGTTTGCCTGCCGCATGAAACGTTAAAAATTTTCACAATTTTGCAATATCTATCACTGACGCAAGATTAAAAATTATGACTACCGTAACTCGGGGACCACCTGTAGTATAAGATTAGTATCCAGTGAATGTAAATCTATTATCTCTATAAACTAACCTTAATCGTGCGGTCAGAGGAGCATGTGTAAAGGGTGCCAGGTGAGTGATGAACACCTGTCACCAGTGAACTGTGGCCCACATTAAACTGGGCTACAGACTTAAAAGAGCCTTCATTCATGGAAAAGGTGTGGACAAGCCCATGGTTGTCTCCGGCCCATACTTCCTGTCTGCTGTATGACATGGATAGCAAGTAGGACTTCAGCTAAAGACAGAAAGACAGAGCAAGTTCAAAGTTATTATATACTCAATATAATTAAATCACTATTTTCACAAAAATGTGCACAATTACGAAGCCAATGTAGAATTAAAAGCTACACTGTTAATGGTTACGGTATAAGCTTCCATTAATGGTTAACTTTATTAATGCTGGGGCTCCAGAAAACAAATTTAATTTACATGCCATATTGTGATAGATCTGACTGAGGGGCAACTGAATTTAGATGTTTCAGGAAACAAAATGTCAAATTGCATCCTCTTCTTCATTAAGGAAGCTCAGACTTGCACATGTTGTCAAAAGCATGTGATGGGACACTGTGAGCTATAAAAATGAATAATGCCTTTGTGCAATTCTGAGTTCATAATCATTAATGAACACAACACCACTGTATGAATAATAGCTCCATATATTGAGGTTTCTGCCTCTGTTCCCTTAGTGCAGCCTGGCTGGAATACCGTCAAGCTTTTTCCATACAAATGATCTAGAATCAGTTTGAGACTGTGATGTTAATGTTAAGCATTTTATAAAGTAACCTAAAAAACATTAACATGTGTCAATGTGTAAAAGATTATTGTTCAAATACAGTTTTACATAAATGTATTGTTTTTTTGTAGTTTTTAATTACTTTACTGAATAAATGTGTGGCTCTGTGTATGTACCTGTACTTTCTGCAGTAGTTTCCCAGCTCTACGATCAAACACTGCCACTGTGTTGTCTTTACTGCCAGACAGAATGTACCGCTCATCAGAAGCCAGGCACAGTACAGCATCCCCATGAAGACGAAGACTCTTGACTAGTGGCTCTGCAGCTGCAGTACAGAGGTGACATAATGACAGAAAACATGATCAGAAATAGACATTAAATGCAGACATTACAGGAAATCACATTAACAATGACTAGCCTATAATATTACATAGGGTTCACACTAAATATGCTATTCCTGGTCTCTGATGCTTATATTTTAGAAATACTATTATACAAAGAGTCAGATTGTGCTCTGTGTTAAAGCAGTAGTTCAGCTCACAACCCTATAAATGGGCAAAATAAAAACTTATTTTAAGATGGACACTACTACTAACAACTACTTTTAGCCATTTTTGGGGACAGCAATAGATCATACAGTGTCAGAAACTAGTCTATGTGCAACTAAGCTACAACTGTTTTACGTGTGGGGATTTGTAGATGTGCAATTTGCACAATTTTTCTTAGTAAACAGAAGCTTCCATTACTTGTTTGCGCAGATGCATAACAAACTCTACAAATAAATGCTAAGCACTTAGATAAGAATGAATATCTGAAACTGATTTCAACCCATCATACTCTAATGGAGCAAAAGTATATTGTCAAAGACACACTGCATATATACTGTAAATATCCTTTCCACTATTAATGCCACTGACCTCTAGTGTCATAAATGCTGACTTTCTGGTCATGTGACCCTGCGAGCAGTGTGTCCGTCTGGCAAGAGAGGCAGAGCACGGCAGCCCGGCCACGAATCAGCCCTCGCTCGGCTCCACCAGCCTCCAGGTCCCATAGGCGCACTGTGCTGTCGAACGAGCCAGAGGCTAGGAGTGGCCCGCTGGCTGCCAGGCACCACACCCAGCCCCGGTGTGTGCTGAAGAGGCCACGGCCCCCTAGTGTGCGGAGCAGTGCTCCCCTGGGGCCTCTGCGCAGGTCCCACAGGTTGACGTTTCGGTCCCTAGAGCCAGATGCACACACCGCACCTTCACCGCCCACCAGCAGGACAGAGTTCACGTCTGCAATGTGCCCTGATGGAAGTGTGATGTGCTGCAAAGCTGACGGAGGGCTGAGTGGTCTGGTGGGTGAGGGATTAGGTTTACATTCATTTAGACCTAAGGGAAAACAAAATGTATAATTATTTTAAAAAACAAATCAGCTTGGTTATACAGTGGCAAGAAAAAGTTTGTGCCCCTTTTTCATTAAACTCCCTGAAACTGAGGAAGAAACCTTGGGAGGAACCAAAGCTCAGTAGGGGAACCCATCCTCATCTGATGTGCCTACAATAATAACAAAAAATCGTATCTTTTTATGAATTTATTGAGGAAAAAAACATAAGCAACTCATATTGCTAGTGGAAAATGTATGTGAACCCTTGGAATTAATAACCAGACACTTAGTGTAGCTGTAGATCAGACTTACACATTGCTCAGGAAGGATCTTAGCCCATTCATCCTGGCAGAGCTACTTTAGCTCGGTCATATTATTTGAATATTTCATGTCACTCTGGGCTGCTCCTTTACCTCGTTGATGAGTATTGGTTATGCTCTTGGGGTCATTTTGACTGGGTGCCCACCTCTTGGTAGAGTAGCCACAGTCCCAAAGTGTCTCCAGAACTTGTAGAACTGTATTTATAAAGTAGAAATCTCTTTATAACCCTTTCCAGCTTTATGTAAATCGACAATTCTTGATCATAGATCCTCTGAAAGCTCTTTTTGGTCGGGGCATGGCTCACATAAACATCATCTTCTTGTGTGGAGCAAACTCAAAATGGTTCAGTGTTTTTTATCAGACAAAGTAGCTCTGGTCCATACCTCCATAACTTACTTTCCTAGCAAGCCTCCAGGTATACTAACACATGAATCCCATAAGCTTTTTTGATTTCTCATTTTCTTAAGGGTTTACATACTGTTCCTATTGATGAGTGATTTATGGTTGTGGTCAATAAAGACAGAAAAGGTCAGAATTTATTTGTCATTATTTTAGGCATTATGTCTGTCAATACCCTTGACTCAGACGAAGATGACCATGTACACCCATGCAGTTTTAACATTCCACATTATTGGAATCATTTTTATACATTTAAAACCCAAAGGTGTATTTTATCAGCATATATAATGTGACTGGCATATGCTTTGTGCTTCAGTACTTAGTGAGTAAGACAATGCATGCAGGGGAAAAACTTTCCCCTGCTAAGCTTTCAGAATATGCATAGCTACATTTTAATCCACTTGATACAATAAATTATTAAAACAGATCATAATATAATCATATATAATGAATGGTGAGAATAATTAATAAATTACTATGTATGTATTACCATTTAAATTGACAAATGTGTTAAAGCCACTTGTCATTTTCTATCATTTTGCCTGTCCTACCTTCTTCCATCATATTGGGAAGATTGTTGTTAAGCCTTTGGACTCCATCTGGTATGGCATCAGAATGGTCTGGATAGTTCTGCCCATCCTCAGCCATGACTCCAGCAACATTGTTCTCTCTTTCCTCATCTCTGACAACCGGTGCCACATCGTTATTCCTTTCTCCTCCTCCTCTCGGTCTCTCAGAAGGCCCCTCAACATACTCTTGCAATGCCTGGGCCCCATCTGGTATTATTTCCTCTCCAGCAGCATCTGGTTCCCTCACAGCTTCATGTGCCACTCCATTCTCCACTCTAGCAGCTTCTCCATCAGCTTCATCCTGCTCTGGGTCTTCCTCCATCTCCCGATCCCTTTCTTCCTCTTGCTCTCGAACTGCACGCTGCCTCGCAGCCCACTCTTCCTGTCCTGCCCAGCTTTCAATCAGCTGCTCCATCTCTAGGCAAGCTGTGGGCCAATCAAAGTGGTCCCTTGGCCCAACAGGGAAGGAGGTTTTAGGGCCTGTGAGGCGATGAGCCCTGAGTTGCCATGCTGTGGTATCTTCACCCACCTCACCCAAAGCCCTACACACCTGAGGACAAAAAAAAGAGCATGAAAAATCATTTTCAGTGGAACCACCTTAAAAATGGGGCAGTGGTGGCCTAGTGGTTAGGACTTTGCCCCTGGGATAAGAGGGTTGCAGGTTCAAGTCACAACACTGCTGAGGTACCCTCAAGCAGGGTACCATGCCCACTTCCACTGGCATTGCTGTTGATGGCTGCCTGCTGCTCCATGTGTGCATGGGTTAAATGCAGAGGTCACATTTCGTTGTCACAATGACAATTTTCACTTTCATATCTTTGTGAAGCATATTCTGTGTTTGCCCAAAACTTCAATCCCCCTGAAATCATTTGAGTTCACTGACAATATGGTAACTGTGTAAGCAGCAAGAAGAGCACCTATTTTGATTTACATATTGGATTCTTAGTGACATAGTAAGCATGAACATTAATAGCTGTATAATAAGCATATGGCTTCAGAAGTTAAAATCCTTCTTACGAATAATCCTACTATTTGAGCAAAGGGTATATGACTTTACTAACATGAACGTACCTGTGGCAGAACATTGATGACACACTGCGCGGGCAGGTGTGAGGCGATTCTGGCAACCATCTCCCACGGCAAGGACAGTAAGCCTGAAGGAGAGGGGCTGGTCTCTGGGGTGTTAAGAGGTGGCCCCAAATTCAATCTGCACAGACGGTAAACAGCAATAAAGCATTCATCGATTCATTTCTGAATCATTGACAGTACATCAGTTTTACTCACCCAAGCTGGCTAGACATATTTGCATCATTGCTGCTTTGACCAGCTGATTCCGGTATAAAGACATTCCTTCCACTCTCCTCCTCTTCCTCCAGGGTGACATGTGGCACCGACATCCACTCCACTATATAGAAATATATAAAAAGTCAATCAATTTCATGTCAGGCTGTCCCTCTATTGGCTAAAGTTAAGGTTACTGTTACTTTAGCTATTCAGTTCTTTACAGTTATCCACTTCTATAGCTTGAGCTTAACTTCAACATATCATGTATATTGGCTATAAAATTGTAATAAATAGTCGACAAAAAAAGGACATAATTGACCGAATAAGGTTAGTCGGCTAGTTCGCTAGCCTCTTGCTTACCAAGTGATTCCTCGTCTCTGGACTGACTGGACAGTTCATTGAAGATGACTAACAATTACGTCATGTTTTTCTCTTTTAAACCCTCATCTTCAAATAAACTATTACTAAAATGAAAAGTTTACTCTGTCCTCTTTCTTTTTGGCTCCTTTCGGTCGACACTGCTCGTTGGCGACTTTAGGTCAACGCTACACCAACGGTCACTCCCAACGCCAAATACCCAAGTAAACTTGATTATCTGATTAAAAATAAGTAAAGGTTTCTATTCAGTGTTACAGAGGACAACTGTTAAAAGCTCCAGATAATAAGCAATTATAATAATCGTTTCCGTCATTTTGTTAAGTCACAGCTCTAACAGCTGTTCGGCCTCGTACCAGTTATTTGAATTGTTTTGGTTCCGGTTTAGAACGTCATTAATGCTCGCAGCCAATGCAAGATATGTTGTGATAAAAGTCTTTCCAAACAGCGTAAATTTTTAAAATATGAAATTATTTAGCTATGAAGACTTAATAGAATAAAAGCACAATACATGCTCAGAATTAAATAACTTTATATTTTCAGTTCTCCAAACTTCCCTACCGCCTTTATTTTGAAAGTCCACGTTCGAGAGTCCATCTTGACAAATGTCACAGTTGCTGGTTTCGCGTGGCGACCCTAAGGTTAGCTTTAATTTAGAGACCCGTTTGATAGTTTGTTAATGTCCGTCTAAACATCTATAGACTTTTTAAAAATAGATTTGGATTGTTTGCTTGAGATATGTATTGGTGGTTGTTATTTTTCGATTTCATTGCTGTTTTAGGTTCACATTCAGTAGTAGAGCTAAAAGGTTAATGGATGTTAGCTGTTGCAGATAGCTTCACGGGCACTTTTCATGTAATAGTTTAATGACATTTTCATGTAATAGTGTGATGTCTTGTAATGATGCAGGCTAGGGTAAGCTGTAACTTACATCGGATATAAATAAAGTACAAATATAATGAAGTATAAATAAAATATTTTAATTTTTATCATTATTCTCATTTTATCTACTGTATATTTGACGTGGAAATGACACTGGACTGCGAGCACTTCTCCAAACAGCCATTACATTCATGCAGTTCACTATTGTCTCAAATGTGGAATAAGGTGAAATAAAAAAACCCCACAGAATTTGCCTATGTCTGTCCTTACTTGTTGTTATAGATACTTTTAAATCAATGGAATAAATAGAAACCATAGTCTTTCACTTTTTTTGTGTGACTGCTATGCATTTGTTTAATTTCATCATTTAGAACTGGGTGCCCACATGGGACTCCCTGCTATGAAGAAGTCTCTTAGAAGATGAATGATGTACAGGAGTGGTTTTAAGGGTGTACATACAGTACATATGGGCCCTGTTGCATAGACTCAGACTGGACTAATTCTAAACTTAAAATGGGAGTTGTCCCATTCAGTGAATTTTACTTCCAAGAGTATGGTTAATACAGATAATGCCTGCATGACACTGATATGTTCTTGTAGGCCTTTTTTTGTTAAATGTATACAATTCTGTTACTTTAGACAGATCTATTTTCTTGTTTCACAATAGGCATGGAGGATGACATGCTGGAAGAGACCCTTGAGCAATTCAAAGAAAAGCGTCTAGGTGGATGGGGCATCCTGCAGCTAACAGCAGGGACAGGACTGGCCGTCTACGCCATGTGGGCAGGTGTTTTGATGCCAGGTTTTCGCAGAGTGCCTCTTAAACTGCAGGTTCGCTCAGAGCAGAGCATTCCCCCATTCAAAATTTAGTATAGAATAAGTCATTGATGGGACTGACATTTGTGTATTTATTTGTATGGTCATTTTAGGTTCCATATATGCCTGCTAGTAAAAGACAAGTGTGTAACCTTATGACACTGATGAAGGGCCGCTCTGGAAGCTTTGCTGACTTGGGATCAGGTGATGGTAGGATTGTAAGTGATTGTTTTGTTGTTCTTATCAAAATTATTTCCTTGAGACTTCTCAAGGTTGTTATTATGAAATAAACCCAAACAGGAAAATGAGATGTAGATAATGTAGATAATGTACAGCTAGGTAAACTATTACGTGTGTGTGTCCATGTGTGTAGGTGTTAGAAGCATGCCAGCAGGGTTTTTCTCCTGCTGTAGGCTATGAGCTGAACCCATGGCTTACTCGGCTTGCAGGATTTCATGCCTGGAGAGCTGGCCATTACAGAAGAGTCTCATACCGGCGGGAGGATCTGTGGAAGGTGGGCTAATTGCAAGTCTCAGTTCATTCAATGCTGTTGACAAAAATGAATAGAAATTGATTTTTTCTACTGTTTTCAGGTCGACCTGTCTGGCTACAAGAACATCTCTGTGTTCTTGGCACCGAGTGTGGTCAGTGGATCAGTGACTTTCACAAATATGTCTTTGTGTTTTAAAAAAAAGCATTTGGAGTTATACAGAAATCAATAGCCTTTTCTCTTTTGTCTCATAGCTAACACTTTTACAGCAGAAGTTGCTGGCTGAGCTCCCTGAAGATGCTTTAATTGTTGCTGGACGCTTCCCTTTTCCTGACTGGACACCGTGCAGGACAGAGGGACAGGGTGTGGACAGAGTATGGGCATATCATGTTAAAGCACTCAGAAAACAGAACCAATCAAACGACATCAAGTCGACTGACCACACCATATGATGCAGGACTTTTGTAATGTATTTAATAACATTTTAAAGAAGAACATTTTATTATTATGTTAATTTAATAGTTTTATGAATGTATTTTATTTGACTCATTGGTACATGATGTAACAGGAATAACTTTCGCTTTCATTATTGCACACAACCCACAGACGGGCTTCTGATTTTTTTTCAGATTTAAGAAAGTTGAATATTCTCCATCCTTTTAGTGGAATTTTTAGTATTTTATGAACAGTGAATCTGCTCCTATCCAGATTGTTGTAAAGATAGAGATACTGTGTTTTTTTTGTTTTGTTTTATTCTTTCTTTCTTTCTTTCTTTCTTTCTTTCTTTCTTTCTTTCTGGAAACTAAAATTCTGCATTTTTCTCAATTGTACTCTTAAGCATTGTGCTTTTTGAAGTTGTGGAGCATTCTGGTCACTTCCTGCTTCTGTATGTGACCTAGTTAAGTTACACGTGCACAAACTCCTCATTTCATTTACATGAATCTAAAGAAGAGCAACAAATAAACTAATTGTCATGTTCCCTTCATCAAGCTAACAACTAGCAATATTATTTAAAATGTATTTTTGATGTAAATACTATTTTCACCTCCGGTTGAATCTTTTGCTAGCAGCTCTACTGTAACCGTAAAGTTCATCAGCCAAGCCATGTTGGGTATTAGACATTTCTCTCTTCAGAACTATACTAGAGTGGCAGAGATCTCTATTGCTTGGTAGTTATATTAGCCTTTTTATCGCTCTCCGGTGTCGACCAGAGGAGGGTGGGTTCCCCTTCTGAGCCTTGGTTCCTCTCAAGGTTTCTTCCTATAATTAGGGAGTTTTTCTTACCTCTGTTGCTTTTGGCTCATTGGGGCTCGGACCCGGATTTTATAAACTCTGTAAAACTGCTTTGTGACAATGTCAGTTGTAAAAAGCGCTGTATACATATGTTTTTATGATAGTCAAAATTAAAATGCCTTACACAGAAAAGTACCTCTATATGTAGATGTTAAAAATTACATCTGACTCGCTGAAGATAAACTGGAAAAAGTATGAGTGACTCGAGATGTGGTAGATTAATAGAGGTTGGTGACAGGCCTAATTATATATTCATGTGTAAGTGATAATATCTATGCTCTATCCCAGCGTCAAAGAGCACTTTGTGTAATTTTCATGAGGGTTTATTTGGCTATTTTATTGTGTTGTGTAATGCACGGTTTGATTTGGAAATTTCTCTGTACCTTACAGATCCCCGAAAAGACAAGTGTGATTGTATAACGTAATAGATAAAACTTACAAAAACACGAGGATTTATATCATTTTATTTATCTATTTATTTATTTTATTATCTTAATTTATTATTATTTTTTTAATACTTTTTTTATTCCTCTTTCATGTATGTGCTGTGAAACATCTAAATAAGACATATGTGTACCACACCTATTTTGTTCAGTTTTGTGTAAAAAGAGGTTGATTTTGCCACACTACTTGTTGCGACCGGTTTCATCCGGAACAAGATTAAGATTTCACTTCCGGTGGGGAGGGGCACTGCACTAAGCGAGCGAGAGCGAGAGAGAGAGAGAGGAAGCTGAGAGGCCTGAACGGGAAAAGGGCTCGCGACTCTAAAAGCGACATAAGTGGTTGTGTTGTAAAAAACACCCAATTACGATTAAAAAAGCGACTGCAGCCTTTTTGGTTTAGAAGGGCAAGGACGTTTCAGTCAGCGACGCCGTTCTTGTCACTTAGCGGCGCTTGACACGAGCCCTGTCCGCCCCTCAGCACCGACTCGCCGGGCTCCACAATAACAAGTGTCGGCGACGCGAGGCCCCGCGCGGCTGAGGTAACCGCCATGAGGTGTCTGCTCGCTGTCAGTTGGTGAGGAGACACAAAAAGGGCCGTAGCAGCAATGAGGAGACTCAAACTATAGCCTCAGACAAACACCAGCAGCCAGGAAAGGAGAGGACACCGGCCATGGTGAGTCGACTGGCCTTGTACACCCACCGAGTACCATCGGGCTAGCTGCACCCAGAGACGCGTCCCTTGCGTTTGGATGTAGGACTGGGATATACGTGGCCCTGTTTTAGCTCATTTTTTCTTCCGCTATGTTGCAGCACTGTGGTGAAATGTTGCATGGATGTCTGTGTCAAGAGTTTTGTACACGTTTTAAGGGCCATTTAAAGTTTAAAGTAATGATGCTGAGGAATTGAGCAAGTTTCAGGTGGATCCTCTCGCCTCCGCCCAGCTGGAGGTATGTCGAGGCGTGTTCAGACCCATACGAAGAATTCAGATGCATCAGCAGCGAAAAGGACAAACACATCTCTTCCTCAAATTCTCTTCCTCGTTTTCACTTTTATACACGCGCGCGCACACAGACGCACATGCGTAGGCAAATCGTGTGAGTTTGCTGTGTTTAACAGTGTTTGGGGGGGAAATTGGGCGGTGACAGCCTTGAACTCGTTAGGCTTCAGACTGTGAAAGAAGAGGCCCACTTACTGGCATTAACATCTCTCTCTCTTTCATTTTCTTTATGTTTCTCTGTTCTTCTCACGTTCTCTCTGTCCGTCTCTCTCATATAGGCGACAGAGGAGGCTTCCCTGCGGGCCCTCGAAAGTCTCATGACTGAGTTTTTCCACAGCTGCACCACCAATGACCGCAAGAGAGAGATTGGTGAGCCTAACCTGGACCTACCCGGTTTTTATCAGATCCTTTACAGTTTGGATAGTAGGCTGTCACTCCTCCCACTTTTATATTTATTGACAGTGTTTTAGACAAAAAATAAGCCTCCAAGTGGCTCAAGAAGACCATATGTGAATATGGTCTTCTGCCCGTCATAATGAAGTTCCCTTTGGCCCACTGTGATTTTGTAGAACTGTGGTGTAATTAAACATTTTTGGAGAGATTTTAAGGCTTTTACATGAACTACCACACTACTGACAAGCGCCCAGTGACTTGGGGAAAGGGAAGACTGGTCTCTCTGTGAAGGATGTACCATTTTCCTGGACTGTCAGCCATAGACAATTGAACTTGAGATGTGCTAACTCTTGGACAGTTGCAGCCCATCATCTCTGTTTTGTTTCATATATTTAATTCATATTAGTGTATTATTTTAAGTACAGTTTGCATCCTCAAAAAAGCACATTAGTTTTTTATTAATCTTATTTACACCATGTACAACAGGTTATTTGGTTTACACAGTTCATGGTAGTTTTAATATGTATACAATCCATCTGGATTAAATGCTTGCAGGTCTAAAACTTTGTCTAAAATATTGTAATCAGTGAACGTTTAGTTTAGTCCCGTCAGCCGTTAATGGTGAAAATGGTTTGTTTTTCATTTGTAGAGGAGCTACTGAACAGTTTTGCTGGGCAGCCTGGTTCATGGAGGCACTGCCTATACTTCCTCTCCAATAGCAGAAATGAATATGTCATGATGTATAGCCTTACAGTGTTTGAGGTAAGAACGCATATGGCTACACATGTCTGTGCAAGTCAGTATAATAGCTATAATTGTTTTGATGCATGTTCACTTACAAAATATACCAGTGCTATTTATGTCATATAGTAACCCAGACATTGGTTTTATTTTAGAACTTGGTCAACAAAATGTGGGTTGGTGTAGCCAGCGAAGATAAAGCGGAGCTTCGTAGCTGTTTGCCAAAGCTCTTGCTGTCTCAGCACGCTCTGCTGCCCTTCTTCATCAGGAACAAACTTTGCAAAGTCATTGTGGACATCGGACGCCAGGACTGGCCAATGTTCTACCATGACTTCTTTAGCAACACGTTACAGGTATCTATGACACAACAGATTGGCTGAGATCGGTCACATGATTATCAGTGTCATCAAGATTATACACAGAATTTATTTTTCAAAGTTTGCTTTCACAAAACTCCATGTTACTACTTTCTATTAAAAATGTAAATAATTAAAAGATATTCCTGACAACAAGGTATAGAAATGGTCATTCTTTTAATCATTTTTGTTAAACACAAATGGTTGTAGAAGTCTGTTGAGACTGGTTAACAATGTTGGGTTTCTTTAAAACTAGTATTCTGCTTTCTTTATGGTCATATTTACTCTCAATGTGGAAGAAGTCTGTTAAAATTCAGTGCAGCATTTGTGCATCTAAGCCTAATGAATCGTTTTTGTGCATTAGTTGGTGCAGTCCCGTTCTCTAGCTCCACTGGGTTTGGTTCTGCTGAAGATGACATCAGAGGAGCTGGTGTGTCCAAGGGAAGATTTGAGTGTTGCTAGGAAAGAGGAGCTGAAAAAACTCTTATTGGAGCAGATTCCCACTGTATTAAACCTACTCACTGGTGAGACTCACGCACACTGTTGTTGAATTGATTGGTCTATTTTTTTTATAGATTGATAGATTGTAATTGGTAAAGGTTTGTTATTGTCTCTGTGTGACACTAAATTGATTAACATTTTGTGCTTGTTCACAGGTATTCTGGAAACTGTTTGGGATAAGCACAGTGTCACAGTGACTACACCACCTCCGTCACCCACATCAAGAGAGGCAGGTGAGTCACCATTTTTCACTTGTATCTCATTTGTTGGGTTTATCACACGTGTTGAAAGTTTGAGGGTGATAATGACGTTGAAAAACTGTCATCTGTATCCTTTTTTGCTACCTACCTTAGGGAAATATGAAGATTATGAAGAGTAAAATGGGTGCACAAGAGGGATATAATTTGATATTAAATATATAACGCAAGGCAATAGTGTTCAATAAACAGACGAAAATTTATAGAATGATTATTAATTTAAATCAATTTGGAATTATTGTTTGGGGGGGGTGTTGTGATGAGATTTTTGGCCAGATCACTCAGCCTTTTGTGATTTTTCACTCTTGATGTGGCTGGCTTTCATAGGTGTGCTGGTGGGCGACAGCACTCCAGTGGGGCTGGAGTCAGAGAGTGGTACGCTGTGCCTGCTGGCTCTGGAATGCTTGGCTCATCTATTCAGTTGGATCCCCCTGTCCTCCTCAATCACGCCGGCCCTGTTGGCCTCCATCTTCCATTTTGCTCGCTTCGGCTGCCAGCTGCCAATCAAGACCAAGCCACCACCCACTTCAAATGGAGACTCCTCTCCTGGTAGTCTCCTGGCTAATGGGAGTGAGGGGCAGGGAAGGACTGGGCAGATGGTTGGCCATGCTGACCGGGCTCGACTTGGCGTCATGGCAATGAGCTGCATTAACGAACTGATGTGTAAGAACTGCGTTCCACTGGACTTTGAGGAGTTTCTGCTTCGCATGTTTCAGCAAACGTTTTACTTGCTGCAAAGACTCACAAACTCACACTCTCACACCAACACACACAGTGTCAAAAACAGACTGCAGGAGTTAGATGAAAGGTAAGGCTGTAGGCAAAAGAGAACTTTTTAAAAACATACAAACCAGTTAGATGGACCAAGAATGGCTGTGTTCAGCTTTCTTTGATACTTATCTTTTCTGTCTCTTTCATTACCTCTTTTCTCACAGTTATGTGGAGAAGTTCACAGATTTTCTGCGGCTCTTTGTTAGTGTTCATCTGAGAAGGATTGAGTCCAACACTCAGTTTCCTCTGGTGGAGTTTCTGGCTCTGCTTTTTAAGTACACCTTCAACCAGGTAAACACATCAGCACCTGAAATGTTTTTTCTTTCTTCAGATGACTCCTTCTGTATCTGAGTGCTGTACTTGGATTTTTTTTATAGCCAACACATGAGGGCTACTTGGCCTGTTTGGATATCTGGAGTATATTCCTGGACTACCTGACTACCAAAATCAGGAGCCGACTGGCTGACCGAGAAAGTGTATTAAACAGGTGTGTGTGTGACCGTCCTTTGCATGTCCTTTGCACACCCCAATACAGAGGAGAAAATTATGATCATGAACTGCATTGCTAAGTTGCTGAAATAACCAAGGCCTTTTCTGTTCCTTAATAACTGATCATCACTTCTTTATATTTACACACATCGGCCAGTTTCTTAGGTACACCTTGCTAGCACTGGGTTGGACTCCCTTTTGACTTCAGAACTTTAATTCTTTGTGTCATAGATTCAACAAGGTATTGGAAACATTTCTCAGAGATTTTCATCCATATTTATATTATGGCGCCACAAAATTGCTGCAGATACGTTGGCTGCACATCCATGATGTGAATCTCACCATATCCCAAATGTGCTCTATTGGATTGAGATCTGATAGCTGTGGAGGCCATTGAAGTGCAGTGTTTTTAAGAAACCAGTTTGAGATGATGTGAGCTTTGTAACATGGTTAATTATCCTGCTCGAAGTAGCCACCAGAAGACGGGTCATAAATGGATAGACATGGTCAGCAATAATACTCAGCTAGGCGTTGAAACGCTGCATAATTGGTACCAAGGGGCCCAAAGTGTGGCAAGAAAATGTTCTCCCCACCATTACACCACCATCACCAGTCTGAACAGTTGACACAAGGCCATGTTTTCATGTTGTTTAAAGCCAAATTCTGACCCTACCATCTAATTGTTGCAGCTAAAATCATATCAGCAGACCAGGCAATGTTAGTGAGCCTGTGCAAATTGTCACCTTAGTTTCCTGTTCTTAGCTGACACGTGGCACCTGGTCTGGTCTTCTGTTGCTGTAGCCCATCTGCTTCAACGTTTAATGTGTTGTGTGTTCAGAGATGGTATTCTGCATACCATGTTTGTAACAAGTGGTTATTTGAACTACTGTTGCTTTTTGAACCAGTCTGCTCATTCTGCTCTGACCTCTGTCATCAACAAGGCATTTTCGTCCACGCAGCTGCAGCTCACTGGATATTTTCTCTTTTTTGGATCATTCTCTGTAAACCCTAGAGATGGTTGTGTGAAAATACTCAGGTCAGCTCTTCTGGGACCAGCAACCATGCTACATTTAAAGTCACTTTGATCCCCTTTCTTCCCTATTCTGATGCTCAGTTTGAATTTCGGCCACTTGTCTTCAGATGTAGATGCATAAATGCATTGGCTGATTAGCTATTTTGTGTAAATAAGCAATTAAACAGGTGTACCTAATTAAGTGGCCAGTGAGCATATTCTCACCCGGTTATTAGGTTCCACTTGAGAGAGAGGTTACAAAACCTGAACGCACATCAGTAATATAATCTTAGTTTGTGCAGCAGCCTGTTTCTTAAAGGACAAATTTCACTGCATGACCTATTTGTTCTTTATGAACAAATTTGTTGTTGAGTTGACTGGTGCTGTGATCCTCAGTCCATCCTCTCTGTAAATGTTCTTCCTACTGGGGCTTGGTACTGTTAAGAAATCCAGTATCTGTTCGAGATCTTGCTTCACAAATAATTCTGTTGATACTGTAAAGATATTTCTGTGATTAGGTCTGTGATTAGCAGGTCTATTGATACACTTTTTTGTTTATTTTGGTTGGTTGAAGGTATAAGGATGCTCTAGTGTTGCTGTTGAGAGAAGTTCTGGACCGAATTCAGTTCAGATTGAACCAGAGTCAGCTTGAGGAGCTGGATGATGAGACCCTTGATGATGATGTAAGGCATAACTACATCACTGTTTATATTTGTGTCTCTGAAGTGCCCGTGTTTTTTTTTTTTTTTTGTGTTTATGAACCTAGTGGACTGTGTTTCTGAACTGAACTTTCTCTTGCTCCCTGGTTGCTGTAGCAACAGACGGAGTGGCAACGATATTTGCGTCAGAGTTTGGAGGTGGTTGCCAGGGTGATGGAACTGCTGCCATCTCAGACATTCTCAATTCTGGTAAGTATGTGTGTGTGTGTGTGACGATGATCCATCAATTATCAATTATCTTTGTTCTTTAAAATGCCCTAAAATATAGTGAGACAAGCTGCTGCTATTAAAAAAAACCCCAAAAAAACAATCAAATGCAGAAAATGGATATTTGCATATTTAAAGGTTAATCTGTTCGTAGGCTCTTTAGGCCAGTTTGTCATAAACAATGACTACTTAATGTACATAAAACATTCCACTGCTGACCATAAATAAACAAGACAAAATAATCTATTTTGGCTTTACTTTTGATTATACAGTCTAATGCAAAAGTTTGGGCATCCCTTGATAAATAACAGATGTTAACACAGTCCTTCTAGGACATGGAAAAAAATACACAATATTTTCAGCAAACTTTGATGAATATTTACTTTTTATTCCATAAATTGTACAAAAAAAGTAAAACAGTATTATGACACTTGGTAACATATAAGTGCCATATAAGCAGATATTACAGCTTGCAAATGCTTTTTAGAGATAAAAGTCTTTGGTGCCTCTTCTCTGTATCTGCTGTTAAGATCTGTGTGAAAATCTAATGATTTAGATCATTTTGATTTAAAATTTGAATGATCCAAAACAAATGTATTTGTATAGTGTATACAATAGATATACACTACTCTATACACAAAGTGCAAGTTTAGCTAAGCAGTAATAATAATAATATTATTATTATAATAAAGTAATACTTTAGACTGTCTTAATCCCTAAAAGGGGAAATTAATCCACATACCATTCAATATTTTGTCTCAAGTTGGCTTGTGTGCCCAATAAGTCCAGTCTGAGAACAGCAGTGTTTTTGGGCTGAAGTTAGAGTGCCCACTTAGATTTAGGACACACAGCATTTGTCTTAAAACAACCAAGGGAAGATTCATGTAAAAAGTCTCACTTCTCAGTTTCACCCATGAACCTGATACCCTTGGAACTACACTTGCATTTCAGTTCCCAGTGCTTCAGGAGGACTTGGAGGTTTACCTTGGTCTGCAGCAGTTCATTGTCACCACAAGAACAAGTGAGTCCTGTTCATGTCCATATATCCACAATAATGCTTTTTAGCTGAAATCTAAATAAACCCATATCTATAATCATGTTTGTGTCTTACATTGACCCCAGTATCTCTATATTTTTGTTCCTTCATTGTTTCTGAAAATCCTGGAACACTTAGGAGCTAATAATGGAGGGACTTTTAAAAATGATTTTAAAAAACAAAATTCCTTCAATATTTTGGAACTCATAATTGCAGAAATATTTCAAAATTGTCATTCATTTGAGAAAGCAGAGCAAAACTGTATTACAAGTAACCTTTGGTTTCTGCACTAAAACTAGCTTGAGTCAATTCATGCTCCTTTTCAGTATATCACTTATGCAGATTAGTGTCAGTTTAATTACATATGACTAATATGGGGGAAACTTTGTTACCAAGTAGGCCACTCACTGTGGTTTACAACAGAACTCTTGATGTGGTCAAAGAACCGTTGCTTCATGTCCTGCTTATAGTTTCCTCAGTGTTTTAACTGCTAGCATACAAAGTCATGCTAAGTGTGCCAGGGATCATGTTGAACCTGCAAATTTAAGGATAAATGAAACAAATTAACAAAAATAAAACCCACATGGCTTACAGCTTAAGATCTTGTCTAGCTTTTCAATATGAATTAAGATCTTCCCTAATTCCCATGAGTGGTTTGAGATCTTTTGAGATGTGTATTTCTCAATATTAACAATACAGGAAGTTTCCAGGAGACGAAGTTTTACTTTGAGATTCTTTGAGTTTTTAGGAAGTTGCAGATAAGCATTGTTACCATAACATGATATTATAATCAGGCTTATCAAATAGAGGACACCAGTAGGAGAGAAGTGCAATGGTGGTGGTCACCTCTGTGTGTTTGCATGTGTTTATTTATTTATTTATTTACTTATTTATTTTTTGGCTTGTCAGTTTGTAACTCTATTTTTGTGTGCAGCCCGTAGGCTGAACATTACAGCAGAGGCTGACTGTAGGAAACTGCACTGTGCACTCAGAGACCTCAGCTCTCTACTGCAGGCTGTAGGACGTCTGGCTGAGTTTTTCACTGGAGATGTTTTCACTGCTCGCTTTAATGATGCCCTGGCTATTGTACAGAGGTTAGTTACCATGGTCTTCATCATAGCTTGACCTAAACAAACTCAGTTCAGTCACCCATCATTAACATATAATAGTAACCAGAAAATGACTAATCATTACAAAGTAATATTACTGAAGAGTTCCTAATTATTGTAACTCTATCCATATTGCTTGGGATATATCTCTGCATTTATTTAATCCCATCCATTGGGGTGTTTTGATTCAGTTGTGAAATCATTAGGAAGTTCTCTACGGCCTTATGACATTTCTAGATTTCACTCTTGATTTGATTGGATTCACACAATTTTTGAGATGAACAGTCAATATTTTATTTAATAAAAAAGTAAATAAATAAAATGTACATTTCTTGTACATATTTATAATCAATCCCTAAACTGTAACATTTATTTTTGGTTATGTTTCCAGTGTAAGCCTACAGAAATGCCTAATCTTTATCCCCAACCTTGCCTAATCTCTATGAATAATCTCTTTAATTCATAATCCTGGACCTGTAGACGCTTACTCAACCTTACTCAT
The DNA here is from genome assembly GCA_037576955.1 of Lepidarchus adonis. Taxonomy (NCBI): domain Eukaryota; kingdom Metazoa; phylum Chordata; class Actinopteri; order Characiformes; family Lepidarchidae; genus Lepidarchus; species Lepidarchus adonis. Next base: position 10,764,796 of record JBBIGC010000029.1, read on the forward strand.
CAGTAACCTTTTTTTAAAGGTTAATGCCACCCGTTGAATCACCGTATTAAAGCAGTAGTATCAATTTGCATGATTTATATTTCTATTTGTGGATTTTTTTTTCTGGAACAATATGTCCTGTGGCATGTGATGGAAATGCTAAGGTCAATTTGTGACCTGCATCTGGATTGTTCCCTTTATAAGAATGAAAAGTCAAGTTCAGCTTGATCAGCTAGTTGAAACTACAATGAAGAGTAAGTGGAGAAATAGAAGAAAAAATATATAATGTTGAAATTATGCAAGTTGGTATTACAATCTTGAAAGCCTTCATACATAATTTTGTTATTAAATTACTGCACACAGTAAATAGAAGTACTAACTTTCACAAGAAAGCATTTCAAACACTGCATTACAAAGTAGTTTTACTACGAAGACTTGAATCATGCTCTTATAGCTCGAAAAACACTTTAATTATTTTAGTCATTTGGCTGTGAAACATTGTTTCAAGTTTTAAATGAGAAAACAGTAGCTTTTACATAAGCAAATAATGTTAGTTAATTTGATGGGGCAGCCATAGCCTAATGGTTAGAGAAGTGGGTTTGTGACCGAAGGGTCCCAGGTTCGATTCTCGGAACCAGGCAGCTGGCTGAAGTGCCCTTGAGCAAGGCACCTAACCCCCAACCGCTCACTATGTACGTCGCTCTGGATAAGAGCTTCTGCCAAATGCTGTAAATGTAAAAATGTAAAAATGATGTCTTATGTTAATGATTGTTTTTGGGTTTTTTTCTTCCCCTGACAGGCTAGTGGAGGTTACTTGTTATGGCTCCCAGATCAGTTTGTATGATGTGGAAATGGCTGTCCCTTCAGTTCTTAAACCAGACCTTATAGATGTGTAAGTATTCACAAATACAAACAAAATAATGTTGGTGTTAGTAGTGTTCCAGTGCACACATGGTTAAACTTGATTTTAGGTATAGCAGCTCAGCTCTCCATTGTTCAGAAATGTAATTCTTGGTTCTTTACCTGTGGTAGCGTGTAAGTCATGTTATTTTTTCTGCTGTTTCTTATTTTAAAGCCATGCCCAGTCACTGGCTGCTTTACAGGCATATACTCATTGGCTTGCCCAGTTCTGCAGTGAGGTGCAGCGGCAGCAGGATCAAACACAATTTGTCGACCTTATAACATCCAGCATGGCTGCCACCACACCCCTCATCAATGCCAAGGTAATAGTGTCACCACACCCTCAGTGATGTCTTTATGTTCAATTGATAACAATTGAGTCACTATATATTAATATATTGTGACTTTCATATGTGATATATTTACATATTGCAGAATTACATATATAATTTTTGGCACTTCAAATCATTTGGCTGAAATTATTATTTTTTTTTGAGTTATTATACTTTATACTACATTATACTATTATACTACAGGGCCAGGGTTGCCCTGTAAATTATGTATGGTGCAAAAATATTTCTCATAAATATTATGATTTGTTCTCAAATACCTGTTGTTAATTGAAAACAATAGTTTAGACCAGTGGTCCCCATCCACCGGGTCATGGGCCGCTACCAGGCTGGGGAACATTTCGTACCGGGATGTGGGCTGGTACCGTGCTGTACAAATTTTTTTTACTTTCTAAAATTTTTTTTATTATATATATATATATATATATGCGATCTCAATCCGTAGCATCTAAGTATGTTTGAGACATCAACTTTGCCGATATTCTGGATGAAAGGCAGAAAATCCTGAGATCCACAACGGCACTGAAAACTTATTCTGAAAAGAACTTTTATGCGTTACCATAGCAACCAGAGTGCGTGAGGGGCAGAGGACGCTGTTACTCTGATCGTTGTTCGCGCATTTCAGAAAGACGCTGCTAATAAAAGTTACATAATTACACAGTGGAGTCACGTTTATTATTATATTTACAAAATACCACAGTTTTGTGTTGGTCGTATCATTTTATTTTGTTGATTTGATCTGCAAGACCTTAAATGCTGGTCCGCGAAAATACTGTCTGACATTAAATCGGTTTGTGGCCAGATGTTATGTGATTCCATTTCTAGTTATGTGTACTTTTAAATTACAAGCACTTTGCAGAGTTAAGCAAAATGCAACTTCATGACAGTCACAATAAACTTTGCAGTATGTCCACCCTTGTTCATATGCAAAATCAATATGTTCGCGGCTTTTTGCATTTATTTGTTATATAAAATAACAATACAAATCCAAACACTTCTGATTTTAGCATGTGCTTGTTCTGAAATAGTCAGATTGGCATACTTGGTCCAGGAAGACTGGTGTTCAGTACAGTTTGGTATTCCCCCCCCAGCCTTAAACATCCTTGCTAAACCTGGCAATTAACAGGTGAGTTGAACCAGGTGTGCTTGATCAGTAAAATCACCCAAATGTGCTGGCCCTCCAGGACTGTAGCTGGACACCCCTGACGTAAGGGGAGAAAACAGATATGGTGCATCTCTAGTAAAGAATTTTAAGAATTTGTTTTCTTAAATTAGTGCTTAGTCTGCACAAGCAGATAGGATCTTATGCATTACTGTAATGTGTAACTTTTGTTCTGATGTTTTTAAACTGGAATTATTTCGTGTAAATCAGTCACTGTCTGTTTTGCACTAAATCAATCTTATGCTCCACTATTTACTGCAGGTTCCAGATAAATTGCTTTTGTCTGCGTGCCATCTGCTGGTCTCAATGGCAACAACGGTACGACCAGTGTTCCTGGTGTCTTTGCCAGCGGTCCAGAATGTCTTTAACCTGATCACGGAGAACCACAATCACAGGCTGCCTCAAGAGGTGTGTATGTGCATGAAGTCTGAAAAGTGTAAAGGTTTTGCTAGGTCTTGTATCCTGTGCACAGGACTAGATTTATTCTGTATATGCACTTTATTAGAGCTTTTAATGTTTTTTAAAGAAGCTTAGATTTTGTATTTGTGTGTTTTATTTGTTTTGACATGCACATGTGTGTGTTAGGCTCACGTGCTGGTGTGTAGAGCTCTGTCCAACATGCTGCTATTGCCATGGCCCAGTTTACCTGAGGCAGATCAGCAATGGCCAAACCGATCAACAAATCATGTACGGCTCATCAGCACGCTCACACAACAGTTCCGCCTTTTACCCCGCCCACCAGAACACCACCCCACCAGTAAGTGCTGTAGCAGTTATATAAATAATTCCTGCATGTACTGTTAAACCCAACTCTGATCAGTGATTATCTCTGTCATACCACTCATTTGGTTTAAGGCTTTTTTCCAAGGGTTGTTGAACTTTATTTTTCCAATTTTTTGCATGATCGTGTCAGGGCTCGTATAATAAAAGACAATAAATTATTTACTAAATAAGTTACTGTAATGTAGTATTCAAACACTGTGAAAGTTTCAAAACCTTTCACACTGTTTAAGCATTGGCCCTACCATCAGAAGGTCGCTGGTTCAATCTCTGGTGGTGCTTCAGCCATCTGTGGCTGGGAGTCCAAGAGAGCTCAATTGGCCTTATTTTCGGTGAGTCGGATGGGCTCTCCCCCGTCACTTTGTGCGATGCTAGCCAGCACAGGCGTCTGTTAGCTAACATAGCACAATTTGGCAGTCAGTGGTCTCCTCTAAATATGGTTCTCCCTGTGTTCTTTAAAATGTAATAAATGCCAACAGTTTTATATTTATTTATTTATTTATTTGTCTACAGCTGTTTTGCTCCACCCATTCAGGGCAGCTATAGATGAGTCTTAAAGGTACAGAATTAACAGGTTGGAAGTGAGGTAGGAAAATGGTAGAGCAAATAATTATATTCTTAAACCCATGCAAATGTTGGGTTGGGATGTTTAGTTCTAAATAAACTAACCAAGTTAAAATTGTTTATAGCAGTGGTAAAATATATGCCACAAAAACTAATTACATAAACTTTATGAAGATATGATTTTGAGAGTTTTAATTCATTGTTCAAGTTGTCAAGTTGCATATAGACCATCGTTAAGCAAAATAATTTATAACCTGTTTTTACAATTTTACCATCACCAACATAGCATATACAGATCAGTAAAACCCTTGTAAGTTTACTTTAAATTATTGAGACATTGCAAATGGAGACCATTAACTGAAGCCCTTTATTTGCTTAATAGGGATAAATGTTTGAATATGGTGTAATCTCACACCACTAGTTCAAAACATGTTTTTTGCTGTGCACTTTGTGTGTTTGGTAGGTCAGGTTGAAGGTCGGCTGCAAGTAAATGTGAAAGTGTTTTTAAATATGGGAACAGTTTGAATGTATTGAATTTGACTGTTTTGACCTCTAGTGGGCAGCATAGGTTTGCAATCTTAATTTCAGGAAATGTTTGTCAGTTTTCTCTGGGGGAAAAATCTTTTGGTTTCAAAGGTGACTAGTATCAGGAATATTTAGTTATTGTCTCTACCTTTTCCTACACCTTTTTTTTTTTTTTCCTCAGGTAAAGTAGTGCTGCAGCAGACCCTGTGTGTACTGCGGGATATAGTAAATAGCATATCAGGGGAAGCCACCAAATCTCGTCAAATCTGTTATCAGAGCCTACAGGAGTCCGTTCAGGTCACTTTGGCCTTGTTTCCTCTATACATCCAGCAGCCTGGTAAGTGTCTCATCTATTTGTACCTGCAAGTACTCCTCCCTCAAAAACTTTCATAAAGCAAAAAAAGATAATCTTAGTCTAAGAAAGCAGACCAAGACTATTACAATAACGGTATACAAAACCATTTATAGTTCAGCTGCACATGCATCTGACTTTACTATGGCAAACACCCCCTACACAAATCAACTGTCCAGTTTATCCAGATTTCTCTATTTTTATTGTTAAATATCAAGATTTCTTTTTCTCTTTCTTTGTAAATATCTAAAACTATATGAATTCTATATAAAGCTTAGCTAGTATGCTGTTTTTGCACATGTGCTTTTTCCCAAATCATACTGTGCACATTCATTTTTATTTAGACAATAGTGGGGATGCAGAAGTTGTAAATGTTTAAACATAAGCAAAGATTTAAGAGGTTTACTATTTTACATTTTTATTGTCCTTTTAGCTGGCTTACCAAATTAAGATTTGACTTATTTTTTAATTCCACCTTAAATAGTGTGGCAGGCAAACTATAAAATATATGCATACTGTAATTCTATATAGGTTGAACCAAATAGATGAATTATGAAGCCAGCTTCATAAATTACTTTGCAATGACAGTAATTTTGGTCGGCAAGTAACCCTGCAGTTTGTTTTATTTGAAATTTGTGTAGATTTATGGGTTAGTTGTGCAGCTTTTTATCTCCATCTTGGAGTCTGTCAACTCTTTCAGTTAAACACTTTGCCAAAACAGTGAGCTGTAGTTGGTTATACTGTCTGCTCATGCTACAGTACTGTCACCAAATTGATTAATTGCCATATTCTCATGCCCATGATTTTACTTCTGCTGTTTTTTCCCCCCTGGTGTCTTTCTCTCCCTCAGATGTGACTGATGAGATGCTGAGTTTCTTCCTCACGCTGTTCCAGGCTCTGCGGGTGCAGATGGGAGTAGCCTTCACTGAGCAAATCATTCAGACCTTCCTCAGCATGTTCACCAGGTAACCTGCCAGCCTCTCCTGCAAAAGAACCAGACGCTGCAGAGAAACACATTACTACTAACAAACTGTACAGTGTAAATTAATGCTTAATACATTTAAATTCATTTTAAAAAAAAATTTGCATAATGTCTTTAAGAGTTGTTTTCCTTGTTATAAATCATATATGCAAAACAAAATCATGGGTATCCCAGGTACAATATAGAATATAAACATTCTATTTATCATGGTTTATGATACTGCCATGTTGTATTGCATAATCTTATGTATAAAACTTTTTATGAGACCTTTCTGATTTTGTAAGTTTGCCCACTGACAAAGACAATAACATTCCATAATATAAAGGGCAGGTTTATTTTAACAGCAAGAGAGAGAATATCAAATAGAAAATCAAATTATATAGAATTTCTAAACTGATTTGCATTTCAATTAGGGAAATGTGTATTTAATTCCTTTGCAAAAGAAGACCAGTACTTTGTAAAAACCCTTGTTGACAAGCACAGAGGTCAGACCAGGTTTGTGTACATTGCAAGAGGAATTTTTTCCCACTCCTCTTTGCCGATCAGCTCTAAATCATTACAATTTTGATGCTGTCGCTTGGCAACTCGAAGCTTTAGCTCCCTCCACAGGTTTTCTATGGTAGTATGGTCCAACTGTCTAGGCCACTTTAGCTACTTCTTTGTTACTTTGGCTTTATGCTTTGGGTCAATGTCGCGCTGGAAGACCCATTTTCAGTGTCCTGGCAGAGGCAAGGCGGTTGTCAATCATTTGCCTTTCTCCAAACATGGCTGGGTGACTTGAGGCCAAAGAGCTCGATTCTGGTCACATCTGACCACAGACACTTCTCTCAGGCACTCTGAATCATTCAGGTGTTCACTGGCAAACTTCAGACAGGTCTTCACATTTCTTGAGCAGGGGGACTTTACAGGCACTGCAGGATCCGTTATGGAGTAGTGTTACCAATAGTTTTCTTAGTGACTGTGGTCCTAGCTGCCTTGAGATCATTGGCAAGCTCCTTCTATGTAGTTCTAGGCTGCTCACCTTTCTCATGATCATCCTCACTCCACCAGATGAGATCTTGTGTGAAGCTCCAGACCGAGGTTGATTGTTGGTCATTTTGTGTTTCCTCCATTTTTAAACAATTGCACCAACAGTTGTCTCCTTCTCACCCAGCTTCGTGCTTATGGTAGCCCATTCCAGCCTTGTGTAGGGCTACAATCTTGTTCCTGACATCCTTAGATAGCTCAGGCAGCTCTTTTTTACATTTTCATCAAATATAATCTCTCCATTCGTTGTCCACATGTTATACAGTACAATGGCTATACAGTGTTATGCAAAGGTTTGGGCACCCCCTATATAAATAACAGACTTTATAATTGAAAAGATGTTAACATGGTCTTTCTAGGACATTGGAAGAATACATAATATATTCAGCAAACAATGATGCATAGTAATTGATTATGCCATAAATTGAACAAAAAAATAATAAAAACATAATTATGGCACTGTGCAAAGGTTTGGGCACCCTAAGAGTTCCAAAGTCTCAGATTCTTTTTACGAGGTTTCAGATCTTAATCAGCTCATTAGATCTGATGCATGGTGACAGCTGTCATTAGTAAATGTCATTAGTAAACGTCAGCTGGTGCCAATTTCAAAGCCTTACAAATACTCTTCAAGACTCTTCAAACCTTGTGCACACACTCGTGGACACTAAAACAACCATGGGTTCCTCTAAGCAGCTGTGTAAGACTCTGAAAATTAAAGTTTTTGATGCCCACAATGCAGGAGAAGCTACAAGAACATAGCAAAGCATTGTCAGCTTGCAGTTTCCTCAGTGAGAAATGTGATTTAAGAGATGGCAGTTCAGGGGAACTGTGAAGGTCAAGATGAGATCTGGAACACAAAAAAACTCTTGAAGACAACTGCTCTTATGCTGGTCAGAAAGACATAAAAAATACCTGCAGGAAGATATAGCAGACTCAGGAGTGGTGGTGCACAATTCCACAAGACCTTTATGAAAGAGTCAGCAGAAGAAAACCGTACCTGTGTCCCCATTATAAAATCCAACATCAGAAGTATGCACCAAAACATCTACAGAATCCTGATGCATTTTGGGAACAAGTGCTGTGGACTGATAAAGTTAAAATAGAAGTCTTTGGCCACAATCAGCAAAGGCATGTTTTGGAGAAAAAAAGGAGCAGCATTTCATGAAAAGAACACCTTGCGAACCATTAAGCATGGATGTGGGTCTATCGTGCTTTGGGGTTGTGTTGCAGCCTGTGAAGGATGACCTCAAACATTTTATTTAAACATCATTGAAAATATGTGGGTAGATCTTAAAAGAGCTGTGCATGAAAGACAACCAAAGAATATCAATAAAAGAAGTGAATTGAAAGAATTGAAAGACTCTAAGCTCTAAAAAGTGTTTGTGGAGGGGGTGTTACTAAGTACTGATTATGTAGAATGCCCAAACTTCTACACAGTGCAATAACAATTAATTATTTTTATTTTTGTTCAATTTATGGCATAAAAAGTAACTATGCATTGATCTTTGCTGAAAATATTGTTATTATTATTATTTATTATTTATCATGGTGCCCAAACATTTCCAGTGCCCTCCATAATGTTTGGGACAAAGACTTTAAGAAAAATGTACTGCTCTGTTCCTCTGTGTAAATATCAAACAATTCAGGTCTGATTGTAAAGTTCACATTCCAGACTGTCATTTAAATTTATTTGCATATGTTTTATTTTCACCATGTAGAAATTACAACACTATACATAGTCCCTCCCCCCATCTCCCTCCCCCCATGTAAGATAATAAGAATATTGTCTGGGATAGTTTGCATTATGTGTTTTTGATCAATAGGAGGTGTTTTATTGCTTTATTAGTGTTAGGATAGGATACATAGGCTTGCTTCTACCATTTGGAGACTGTAGTTGCCATTGTTCAGCATGAGGAGAAAAGCTATGCCAATGAAAGTGTAGGACACTATTATGAGGCTGGATCGGCAGATTACAGTTAGCAGAATTCTGGGAAAAGGTGTTCTGAAGATTAATCTGTACATGAAAAGGAGCTGCCCAAGATCCAAGGCATACCAGCTCATCTGTTAAACATAGTGGTGCACATGGTTCACCATGGTGGAACACTTATCTTCATTGATGATGTAATTGCTGATAGCAGTTGCACAATGAATTCTGAAGCTTATAGAAACATCTCATCTGCTGAAGTTTAAGTAAATGCTTCCAAATTTTTTGGAAGGTGCTAAGCATGCCTTCTATATGCTGAAGAAGAAATTTAAAGGTCCAAACCACCAGAACAAGCAGCAGTTGATGGTGGCTGTAGCAGGGGCTTGGCAGAGCATCACCAGAGAAGATATTCAGCATCTGGTGAGGTTTGTAAATAGCAGAATTCAAGTCACCATTGCATGCAAGGGATATGCAACAAAGTACTAAACATGACCACTTTAAAATACCTACTATTACTTTGTCCCAAACATTATGGTGTCCTGAAAAGATAGGGGCTGGTAATTTCTACTTGGTGATTCTAAAATGTATGCAAATAACCTTAAAGTCTGGAATGTGCACTTTAATTGTCTCATTTATAATCTAAGAAAAACTTTGTTTCCCCAAACATTATGGAGGGCACTATATATTTTACCTCATTTCAACTAGAGCATGGCTACCCGGGTAAATATTTCACCATGGTTACTCGGGTTTGGTCACGTCAGCACAAAAACTTTTGATCATTAAAATAGTAAAGGCTACTACACAATGACGCTCCAAAAGGGGTGTCTCACATGATGCAATTGTAAAAGTATTTGTTAATAAAAAAAATACAATACTTTTTAATGTTAATTAAAAGTAAGGCGTACGCTACGTCACGCTGGATCGTTTGCTTTTTCCCTGTACACAGGGATTTGTTTAGTTTGTTTGTGTAGCCATGACAACGTAGCCATGATAACAATTCATTCAGTAGCCGTAGCCGAAGCATCATGGGAGACGTACGAAAGAAATAGTTATCGGGAGAATTTAAAACAGAATATGAAGGAAAGTTTACTACTTTATTTTTTTAAAGAGAGAATCCTTATAATCGCTTAGCAGTGGCTGTTTCAGCCCAAGATTAAAACTCCAGTCGGGTTCGGACAGAAACATATAAATGCAGGTTTGGTTTGAGTCGGGTTCGGACAGGGAAAAAAAGGGCCCAATCAGCACATCACAATTTTGTGTATTTTGCACAACTTCCCCATAGCCTTCCACTTTAGCTCTTATGTGAAAGATCTGTATCTGTATGCTCTTAAAGAGGCAGCATTGTCTTTAAAAGCTGTTATTGCTCAGTCTTCAGCATACTGTTTGTGTAAAGTTGGGTTAACACAAACGGGTAAAGTGAATAATGTGTTGAAATGTCATGATTTTCCACATTTGTCATAAAATGTCATCAAACTATTTGAATATTTTTGTCTTTATTGAGAACAACCGTAAACAACTCATATTGTTATAGGAAAAAGTATGTGAACCCTTGAAATTTTATAACTAATTTTCTTAACAGTCGTCCAGGAATGCGAACACCTAACTCCAGTTAGCTCATGCGTTCACATACTTTTTCCAATAGCAGTATGAGTTGTTTCTGGTTGTTCTCAATAAACATAAAATCTTTTTTTTTTTTTTTTTTTGGTTAGTATTCAAGGCATGTTGTTTGTCAGAACCTTTGACTTTTTATGACAAATAATACAGAAAGCATGAAGTTCCAAAAGGTTTACGTACTCTTTCTTGCCACTGTATGTATTCTGATACATGCATGTTTGTATGTTGCGATATACCAAACTTCCAAATATCTACACACATCTGTCCAAGTGTGAGTAATCTGAATGGATTTACAACAGTGTGTATAATGTGGCTTTAATAAATATCACAAGACCTTACTTGAGACTGTTAGTGAAGGTCACATGGATCTTAATGTTTATCTGATTGGCCTTGTCATGTCATGTGTCCCAGGGAACAACTAGCAGTCAGCATCTTACAAGAGGGCAGTGCTGGTTCAAAAGTGGTTCAGAAATTCCTCAAGATTCTACAGGTAAATCAGCATACATACCATGTAATGGTTCATTCTTTTGTTTTGTTACTTCTCCACTGTACTGTGACACATGTTTCTGCAGGTTGTGGTTCAAGAACCTGGTCAGACTTTTAAGCCCATGTTACCTAGCATCCTCAGCCTTTGTATGGAGCAGGTTTATCCCATTGTGGCAGAGGTAAGGGACTGATCAAAACCCATTCATATTTATTCATTTGAAAATTTTGATCATGTGCAGACGTGGCTTAGTTATTATTTATTTCTGTCATTCTGCCTATCAGCGTGCATGCCCAGATGTCAAAGCTGAGATGTTTGAGCTGCTTTTCCAAATCCTCCATCAGAACTGGAGGTTCTTCTTTAAGACTTCAGTCTTAAGCAGTGTTCAAAGAACTGGAGCAGAAGAGCATATGGAGAACCAGGCACAATTCATTGCAGCCATGCAGGTATACACCACAGAGACTGAGTTCAGCTTTCCTGGAACTGGGATCATACTTTGCTAGTTGGATACTTTTACCGTGGTACAGGCTTGGTCAATGCAGTATATTCAATTGATTTTGTTTCCGCTCCCTGTTTAAGCATGTATTGGCCATGCTTTGAGTGGGTTTTTTATATAGTTCTGATGGTTTGCAGTTAATTTAGCTTAAATACCATGCTAGGTCACTTGCCTCAAGGGCTTGATCTTCATTAACGTTACTATGGGATGAAAAGCTTTTATTATTTATTTTAGTAAATTATGAAATAAGTAGAACAGGTGATTGTTATTGTATAAGACGCTTAGATGCTACAGATACAAATTTCAAAAAAAGTCTCAATGCGTGGATTGGTTTATTAACTTGACCAAGGACAAAAAGTAAATATAAAATGTTATGAAATAAACATTAATAATTCATATGTTTCAAATAAATAATAGAAGTATTATAAGTTGATAAATTGAAGAATAACTATAAAATGGTTATGGACTCTACATAAATGACTAGTCATTGTTCAGATGCAGAGAACATACCTTTCTCAAAGGTGGGACTGGAAACTTGGATCTACTTCCATTTGTGTGGACATTTATGTTACAAATCAGTTGCTTATTTCTTTAAAAAAAACTATGAGCAAAATACATGAAAATTTGACTTTGAAATTTCATTTTCTTGAATTGAGACAGCATAACGCTGAAAATTTGCCATTTTTGGCTATATTTATGATCATAGAGGTTATTATTTTTTATTTATCAACATATAAATTTAAAAAAGTGAAACATGTACAAATACTGTGTTTTTGCCGTTTGTGTGTATTTCGTTACATAGACTAATGGTGATTTCACTCTTTAATAAATGTATTAATTGTTTGCTCCAGATTTACTCAGAATATAAATTGGTAAATTGTATCCTTTGCTTGAAAGGCATTTGGACAGTCCTTCCTACAGCCAGATATCCATATCTTCAAACAGAACTTGAGCTACCTGGAAACTCTTAACAGCAAACACAAACTGTACCACAGGGTGAGACACTTATTTAAGAAAGTTTTATTGTTGTATACTGATGCTGATCATGCTGATTTCGCTTACCTTCATCTGTATATATCTGCTTCTTTACAGAAACTGTTCCGAAGCTCAATGCTGTTTCACTTTATTAATGTGCTGCTGCAAGTTCTCCTGCACAAAAGCCATGACCTTCTTCAGGAGGACATCACTCTGGCCCTTTACAACATGGCTGCTGTAGATTTCCATGCTTTCTATTCCTCCTTTGTACCAGAGTTCCTCAGTGGCTGCCAAGGCCTCGACCCACACCAACGCACAACACTTGCCCGCAATTTCACACCAGAGAGGGTCAGTGTTTGCACTCATGATCATTCTTGATTTTAAATTTGGAACACATCATCATATTAACATCTATATTAAAAACATATAGTAAATCCTTAATGTGACTTGCACTATTTTAACAAAAAGATGTTTTTGCAGCATGCCAGTGTCTTTATTGACGTAGTCTCACATTAAAACATGTTCACAGCATGAATTCATCTAATGGCTTAAGAGCCTTTTTTGCATAATTTAGCATATTTTATTGCAGTATTTAAGGGCTGATATTCCAGTGTGGTTAAACTTGTTGCACAATGTTTTTTTCTGCCTCTAGGACCTGCCATCATTTTCTCAGGGAGTGTACAGACTGGTGAATGACCTGCGATTCTATAGACTGTGCAATGGAAGCTTACCACCAGGGACACTGAAGTTATAGCATCATGCCCTGCTTGCCACGCAGCCAAACACAGCCCATTTGTACAAGGACCCTGATCACTTCCATTATAGTGATCAAGCCACACCCTTTACTAGGGGCCAGCCTATGATCTCTGATAGGGGCGTGTCATAAGAGCCACATCGCCGTTTGCTACGGGGTTTGTTAGTCAGCTTATGGTTTTGTTGTTTTCTTCTTCCAAGCAAAATTTCACACGTTGCCAATGATCATGAGGCCAAAGTGTACGTTCCACTGCTGCAATGGAGACAGAGCGAGCGCTCTTGATAAAAATTCAATGTCAATGCAGTTTAAGCACCCTGATGAGGTTGTGATTTGTAAGCACTCGGGCTCAGGAGCGTTTCTACAGAGCCGAGTTTTAAAGCAGTGTCTTGAATTTGTTTTTTAATGAAGGGTGCCGTTGAAAGCACTCAGGTGCGGTTTGTAATGAACAGTTGTGGTTTGAAGCTGTTTGAGACTCTAGATTGGGTTGATTGTGAATGAGACGGAGTGAAAACGGTTTTAAAGTGGACTGCTGCGATTCAGAGCGCCAAATTTTTTTCTCTATCTTGATTTTTAGCGCCTTCTCTTCATCTCTGTGGAGACGGACTCTCACTCCTCCTTTCATATCATTCCATCCTGATCCAGGAGACACAGACCTTAAATAAAGTTTTATAATGAAACACCTGTGTTTCCTGCTCATTACTTTAGTCACTGCAAGTCATACACTGTATTTGGTTAAAGTATTACAAGCTTATTATTAAGAGATATTGCAGACATTGGTTTACATCATTTCCAAAGTGTTTTCCAAATACCAACTAACAACTTAGTCTGTGGTTTTTGTAATAAAAAAAACCATGAAAATCTGCCAATACCACAGAATTGTTATTACATGTTTAATCTTTGCTCCTTTTCAGATCAGAAACAGCAAAAACAGGATGAAATCAGCCTTGACCGTTTTATTGAGACTAAGGTTATATTATTTTTATTTATTGTTCATCTGGCTCGATCACACATTTTTTTTTAAATAAAGCTTCTTACACAGTTTACTCTGGAGTTGAGGGAACTCTTAAAACTCAGAGAATGGAAATACAGAGCAGTAGGGAAAATGTCCTTAAATGTAACTTTAGACTTGTATAATCATATATGTCAATGTTAGGACTGCGACTGTTATTTGTTTGAGACGTGCAGTACGGTATGATCAGTCCTCATACTTGATCAATCTGTTACACACACGCTGTCTACTTGTTCTGTGATCAGTGTAAATGTTTCTTTTTGGACCTTGGATCAGCCTAAACTTTGATTTGTGTGCATTTCTGAATTTGCTTGCAGACCTCATTTTCAAGTTCTGGCCCTTCCAAAACCTAAACAGGAAGAAGCATCGTTTAAGTAATTATGTTTAGAGGACAGAAGTGACTTTGCCTGTGTCTTCCTCAGTAATAGATTTAACATTGTCATTTTCAGACTTTGAAGTGTATTGTACTCAAAAGTATTTTAAGCTCCACACAATGATTGACAAAATGCATTTGTCTCTAAATAGCTATAAATACAAGCAACACTACCCAAATTTAAAACCACCTGTAAGTAACCAATTGCTTTTAATATTTTAAATGTTTTATACCAATGTTTTTTTTTCATACCAAACAGATTAAACACACTGGCTACATTTCTTGGACGGAACTACGTCTCTCGCAAGGTAAAGCAGGCGAGTGAGAGATTCTATTGCCCTTCACAACTCAAATGTTGAAAGTGTTAAGGTTTATAGGACTATATCTTTTATAATCCATATAAATTCCTATAGAGTTTTATACTCTTGACACCTAACAATGAGTGAGGCTGCCTTCTCAGGATTTCGGAAAAAGGGATAAATCTTTCTTCCTACAGCGGGAAGGACTTTTAACGTTGCGTGAGGTCTTGACATAACTAATCTATTATCTAAATAATGATTTTCCACACAAATGAGTCAGAAGAAGCAGAATGATTTTGATTTTATTTTTATATTAAAAACAGAAGAATCTTTACTAACAGTTTCTTCAGCAGCTACATTTAAGCTTGAATAACCATCTGCAAGTAACAAATTACTTTAAATATTTCAACTGTTTTCTTGGAAGGAACTACGTCTCTCGCAGGGTAAAGCAGGCGAAGTGAGAGATTCTATTGCCCTTCCAAGACTTCACTGTTGCCAGAGGAGAAAACTCTGCTTTAACAGAAAAATGTCACTCAATGGAAACAGACCATTTACTACTACTGTTTGTTGACATCACTGGTATTTTACATAAATCTGCACGCTGCAATGCCAACTATCATTAGTATTATCGCACTTGACATTGGTTATGTTGCTGGCTCCCTTTTTGTTTTTGTTTTTCTTTCTTCACACAACATTTTCAACATAAAAAAAAACAAAGGTCGTGCAGGAACTATTTGGACCGGATGAATACATTAAGCTTCATGCAGCATTGTGCCATTCGCTTTCATTCGTTTGTGTTGCTTGTTTGGAAATTTCATTATGGCCATATATATTTCCTTGTAGCATTTTTCTCTCTAGTTCTGCTGACCTCACTCTCGCGTCCTTTAACTACACTGTCGGTCCGGGTGTCTCCGGTCCAGGCACGTGAATTTGACCCATTAGGTGAATGACCGACTGTGCGCGCGCGTGGTGTCGCTGTGAGAAGCTATGAGGGACTGAAGCTCCAGGTTGCGTGGACAGTGGCCAGACTCCACGTCTGTGTGAGACGTAAACATTTGGGCTGTTTTCTTTTTTATCGTCTTGTCTGTTGCAGTGGCCATGGCGACGGTCACAAACTGTCTGTTCAACCGTGTCCTCCTTTACGGCGCGCGGCCGGTCTCGCGCGTCCAGCTGCCTTGGTTACGCGGGCATGTGCGGAGTCACAGTACTACCTCAGGTGTGTGTATTTCACTCTTTGTGGTTCTCAGGATTATAGGAACCAGTAGAAGTCGAGACATTTTCCTGTTTCTCACCAGGAACCATGTTGTTTATCCAACACATTCAACTTTTATTGGAATTTTTAAAAGCAGAATGTGTAGTGTAGTGTCTGTGTAGTTTTTTTTTTTTTTTTTTTACTGAAATACATTACAGACAGCAGTGGAATGTGCTCACAAAGATAGCAATACCATTGTGTGTTAGTGTGGAATCAGCCTCAGGAATAAAGGCGTTGTTTCTGCAGCTGAGCAGACGTGGGAACTTAGCATGTCGCGCTAATAGCTTAAAGTAGTAACTTCTAGGACTGTAGCCGGACTTTTCCCTGCCCCGCTTGCAAAGGAACTGATATTTTTTCTACTTTCTTCCATTTTGGAACCTGGGTAAACCAAATGGAGAGAGCTTAGCAGTGAGAGGCGTAGAACAGAGTGGAGAAAGAAAACTAGCCTCCAAGGTTTTCCACTATTTGTGTGTATAAAATTAGAAAACAACTACAATTTTTAACTTGGAGGATAATAATTAAGAATTTATATCAAACTTGTTCAATAGACTTAGTGTAATTATGTCTAAACAGAGATTTGCATTGGTGTATTGGTTCCTGACAGCGCCCCCGTGTGGTTAGTCGGTAAAATTATGAGCAAATTCACTGATGGGCCGCTTGAGTTTTCACGTGCTCCTCATTGGTCGAGGTCAGTTCACTGTGGCAGTTTGTAATAAACACATTACCATGTGGTGCACGTGTGTACACCCAACAGAAACTACACAGTTAATTCATTTTTAGCATTAATTATATAAGAATAAGGGCTGTTTACTTCATGAAAAATATTAACTGATTTTGTCATGTAATTTATACAATAAAACAGCATATTTAAAAAGATAAAGTAAAACAAAAAGGCTTACTGAGTTGTAGTTTTAACTTCTATTTATCCAAATCTTCTAATGGTTTATAGAACTTCAACATTAGTCCATTCTTAACAGCGTGAGCTGCTCTCAAACTCACCCTTTTTAATCTGTGCTGATTATTTAGCTGTTCTCAGAGCTACTCTCACTTTAAAACAATTTCCCAGCAACTTTAAATGCACTTTTCATGTGTACTGCTCACAATACTGCACGACTGACCTGCTAGACAGTGTACACATACTTGTGTACACATGTGGGTGCATGTTTTGGACTATAAGTCTGTGTGGGTGTGTGTTTGTGTGTGTGTGTACACGCACATGGAATGCTCTTAATTTGATCAAGGCTTCAGCATTGACTGCAGAGATCACATGCACATCTCATTTAGGAGAATTCTTTCTAAATGTGGGTTAGTACAATGTACAGTAGATACAGTCAAACCCGGTTATTGGTTGGGGCCCTAAATTTGTTGAGAGGTTAGTGAGCTACCGATTTTGCCAATTAGCAAAGAAAAGCCACATTGCCAGCACCGCTTCAAACCCCACATGCTTTCCCACTTTTACTCACTTAAGATGTTCTGCCATTTTAGCTTTTGGCTGAGAGAAAAGCATCAGGGTGATGAAATTGAGTGATTAAAATGTCAGCGGTATCCTGCTCGGTCTTTGTCCAGTTATTGCCACAATTGTAAATTTCCTTTTCTTGTTCACCAGTCAGAGAATGCAATTTTTTTTTTACCAGACATTTTGGATCTAATTCCCAAACTGACAAAACCAACCAACCAGCTGTCAGTCAAACAGTGGGGTTTCCTGTGTTTATTGTTCCAGATACCAACCAGACAGAGGCTGCATCAGTGATTGGTCCATTGTACCTTTCAATCAGCCACCCACTAACAGCAGCAGCAGTAGCAACCTATAGAATTAGCATGACTAGGCTACGGCGCTAACACTGACCCAAGTTTGGTGAGCTATAGATGGAGAAATGCATACACCTGCACCTGCACTGTATTTTTGGTGCAGTAACACATAAAAAAATATTAAAGTATTTTACTTAATTTCTTTTATGAATTTTTCACGAAATGGAACACATCTACAGTCAAGTAGATGATTTAAAATTTAGTAAAATATAATAGCATTCTACAAGAGCAGGAACAATACTTATCAAGTTGGAAAAATCAGAAAAAAATCAGAAACTATGAATACAACAATTATGTTTTCTCTAAAATTTCTTTTAAATTCTCATTCAGGACTAATAATTGTATTTGGGGGAAAATGCTCAGATTGTGTTTTCATGAATAGGCAGAAGAGGGCGCACTTGTCCAGACTAAAAATAAATTCTCATTTAAATTACATTATTGACTACAGAATTTTTTGCCATTGCTGTCGTGTATAGTAGATTACATTTATTTTGTATATGTATATTTAGAATGTGAACTTTGAGCAAAATTGTTATGACATTGCTATAGATATTCCTGGTGTAAAAGAGAGGACTCTGGTTGCCATAAAGCCAGATGGGGTCCAGAGGCACCTGATTGGTCAGATCATTTTCCGTTTTGAACAGCGAGGCTTTCGATTGGTGGGTCTGAAAATGTTGCAGGTGAGGGCTCATGCTATCTCTCATTGGGTGAGTGAATGTGTGTGTATCTGTATATATATATCTGAAAGTGATTATTTGTCATTGTCACAATGGGGAGCAGTGAAGAAGGTAACTTGCTCAAGGAGCCCAGGCTGGGACTTGAACCACTAGAAACCACTACTTCATCTTAAGGCCTTTATTTCTGTTCCCCTTTGCGCTTGCATTGTGCTAACAACCAATCTCACATAAAGCAACTCTTTCCAACCATTTTCCCACATCAAACACTACACCGTGCATTGCTCCCCATGAAACACGCCTTCCGCTACAGCATACTAGTTTTAACCCTGTTTATACCGGACTAATTATGTAGCAATAAGCTTCTTCTCTGATCTAAATTATTGTTTAGGACAGTTCAGCAAACACTAGATATTGGCTGCAAACTTGTATTATTGAGTCTTTCCACGTTTTTAAAGAAGCTCTCCAGCAATGTGTGTTTACTCACATTGACGGTTTGCTGGTCACGTCATCCAATGGCTATGAAAGAAGTCCAGAAAAAGACACAGAGATACGGCGTCACAAAATAATCTACACTCTGTTCCGTCAATGTTCTAAAAGCCAAACTCAGACCTTAGATTCAAATGTGGCTGGGGTGTCTCAGCTGAGTTTTTTTGTGATCTACCTGTTGCTTCTAGTATAGAAGAAGTATTGGTGGCTAATGTTTATTAATTTAAATATCAATATTGCCGTCGGCTTATTGATTATCGTAATGCGTGAGCAAAGACGACAATATATCGCCATATCGATATTTTGGCCCATCCCTAATATATACATATACACACTATATACACTACTGACAAAAAGTTAGGGATATTTGGTTTTTAGGTGTAATTTATGGAAACGTAAAAAGTCCACACTACAGTGATGTTATATCATGAAAGTATGGCATTTAGGTAGAAGCATGCAATGATTTCCTCATCTCAAACAATTTATTTGAACAAAAGCCAACAACAGTGGTTTATCATGTGCCCTTGAGCAATAATTATAGCTGGACAATGAAGTCTCATGCTGTTCACTAAGTCAATTTATCACTGCAGGGGCATGGCATTACACTCTTCTTGAAGGGTGGCTCTCAGGTCATTGCGTTTCTGGGGGTTTCTATGGGATTCAGGTCTGGAGAAGATGCAGGCCACTCCATTTGAGGTTCCCCAGTCTCCAGCAGCCATGTCCAGTGTAAATGCTCCCTGGCCCATGCAACACAATGACGCCACAATGGTTGTCTAGCACACAAACTACACTGATATAAACTGTTTCAAATGATCTGACGTGATATTTTGGGTTCCTCTCACATTCCTTAAATGTGCCTGGAGTTGAGTGGTGTTCATCATTCAGTTCCACAGGGCACTGTTCATAATGAATTGGTCATCAGTGTGGGATGCAGCCAAAGGACGTCCACTTCTATGTCTTTCTGTGACTCTTCCAGTCTCTCTCTATCTCTGTTGAAACTTGCTGATGACGCTTTGTGACACAGTAAAAATTAAAAATGTGAACAGCATGAGGATGACTGTTTAAATACTAATTCTGAACCATGAAGGTTATTGGTTGATGCATGGATCAAACAACTGTTGTGAATTTAGCCATCAAACAGCAAGTTGTGTAAAAAGTACTGAAACATTGAACAGTTGGACATGTGGATTCACATTCACCCAAAAGCCGGATATTTCTAAATGTTTGTGAATAATAGTATATATATAATATATATATAATATATATATAATATTATTTCTAATGATAATATATCTGAAATTGTAAAAGTTCATGTCATAACTGAGGAAAATCATTTAAATAGTCTTTTTTTTTTTTACATTTTAGGTGTCTGAGGAATTACTGGCCCAGCATTATGCATCTCTTCATAAGAAACCATTCTACCCCAGCCTGCTGCGCTATATGACCTCAGGCCCTGTCATTGCCATGGTGAGGGTCAAACTTAAAGCTTTCAGCCTCCCACTATTTGTAACTGCTGTACTCCTCCCATATTTCCCCTGCGCCTCATGTCTACTCTAAATAAGCACCGCAAAACTGACAGTGAAGTCCTTGTACACTGTGTACACCTATCTTTCTTTTTACACAATCAACTCAATAAATGCAGAGGAGCTGAGAAACAATAGAGCGACTAATGTGATGTTGAGTAATAAGATGGCCAGGAAGATGACTCTTGTTATATGCTTACAGGTGGAGTTTCCAGTTGTATTCTGATCTAACCTCCACCAGACTTTAACAACTCCTGTGTTAAAGTCAGAAAATTCCTTCCATACCATTAGTCAATTTTATTTTTGAAACTTTTACAACTGATGTTTTCACAAAGCAGCTTTACAGAATCCGGATATGAGGTGACAGACAAGGAAAAACACTGCATAGTAATAACAGAAAATACATATTTAGATTGAAATATGGCATCTTGACAGCTAGTGAGAGCTAGCTAAGTGTTTTTGCATGATGACAGGTGGGTATGGTGGGAAGGGGTAGTGAAACATGACGTTGTTGGTTAATATTATTTTGCCTGCTTCTAGTGCTCAATTGTCTAAACAATCTACAAACCCCATTTCTGGAAAAGTTATTCTTTTCTATAAAATGTAATAAAAACAAATGTGTATGATTTAAAAAAAGATATACAGTGGGGCAAGTTCTCCCACTTAAAAAGAGCTTTACCTCAACTATGAGAGACAAAATGAGAAAAAAAAATCCAGAAAATTACATTGTCTGATTTTTAAAGAATTTATTTGCAAATCATAGTGGAAAACAAGTATTTGGTCACCTACAAACAAGCTTCTGGCAAGATTTCTGGCTCCCACAGATCTGTAACTTCTTCTTTAAGAAGCTCTTCTATCCTCCACTCATCACCTGTATTAATGGCACCTGTTTGAACTCGTTATCAGTATAAAAAACACCTGTCCACAACCTCAAACAGTCACACTGCAAACTCCACTGTGGCCAAGACCAAAGAGCTGTCAAAGGACACCAGAAAGAAAATTGTAGAGCTGCACCAGGCTGAGAAGACTGAATCTGCAATAGGTAAGCAGCTTGGTGTGAAGAAATCAACTGTGGGAGCAATAATTAGAAAATGGAAGACATACAAGACCACTGATAATTTCCCTCAATCTGGGGCTCCATGCAATATCTCACGCTGTGGGGTCAAAATGATCACAAGAACGCTGAGCAAAAATGCCAAAACCACACGGGGGAACCTAGTGAATGACCTGTAGAGAACTGGAACCAAAGTAACAAAGGCTACCATCAGTAACACACTACGCTGCCAGGGACTCAAATCCTGCAGTACCAGACGTGTCAAATTTATTTATACAGCGCTTTTTACAACTGACGTTACAAAGCAGCTTTACAGAGATCATAGAAACCGGGTCCCCCTGCTTAAGCCAGTACATGTCCAGGCCTGTCGGAAGTTTGCTCAAGAGCATTTGGATGATCCAGAAGAGGACTGGGAGAGTGTCATATGGTCAGATGAAATCAAAATAGAACTTTTTGGTAAAAACTCAAGGTCCTGGAGTGGCCTAGCCAGTCTACAGATCTCAACCCTATAGAAAATCTTTGGAGGGAGTTGAAAGTCTGTGTTGCCCAGCGACAGCCCCAAAACATCACTGCTCTAGAGGAG
>JBBIGC010000029.1:10786827-10799118 GCA_037576955.1 Lepidarchus adonis
AGATGAGAGACACCAGACCCAACAATGCAGACGACCTGAAGACTGAGATCAAAGCAACCTGGGCTTCCATCACACCTTAGCAGAGCCACAGGCTGATCTCCTCCATGATACATCGCATTGATGCAGTAATTCATTCAAACAGAGCCCAACCAAGTACTGAGTGCAGAGGAATAAACATACTTTTCAGAAGCCATTTCTGAATATATAATTTTTATTGATCGAATGTGATGTTCTAATTTTCTGAGAGGTTTTATTATGTGTAAACCATAATCATCAAAATTCCAAGAAATGAAGGCTTGACATATTTCATTCTATGTGTAATGAATCTGTATACTAATTTCACTTTCTAAAAGGAATATTAAGAAATATTGAACTTTTTCATGATTTACATTTTTTTTTAGAAGTAGACCTGTATATTTGGTGTTTACATTGTGACATTGTTTTCTTTTGTGTCTCTTTTGCTGTCTGATATCAATCAGAAGTGGATGGTCACCTTGAGTGTTGGTTCCACCCAAATGGGCTCAGACTTGGATCCTAAGCTGATCTGTGATGACAGTTGTGAAAATCGATATATAAATTAATTTGATTTCACAAGCAAGAAATGTGTTTTTTTTGCTTCTGGTGCATTTTACTATTCCTCCAGATTAACATCATCTTACTTTCAACATATTATCCAACCAACAAAGACCCTTTCTGTTTATTAGAATGCCTAAAATGTATTTGTATATTGTGCTAAATTATCATTAGTGTCAAATGAATTAGATTTTTAACCCATTCAGTCATCACCATAAATAAAACTAGTGTTTTCCCAGATCTAATCTTCACATACAATACTGACATTGGGATCTTCTCCATTCAAATGTCATTTTTTTGCATTTATAATATTTAATTCAAAGTTACCATTTAGACTGTAAATTTTGTGATAAACACATCAAAGGGCTCCAAATAACTTATAATACAATCTTGTTCTAAAAATGTATATGTAATGTTATGTCAACTTAAAACGTTTATTTTGTTTTCTATTTTAAAGTTATTGAAAAATTTTAGCTTTGTTTTGAAAGTGACCATATAGCACTATTTTCATTTCTGATATAGATAAAAAAAAGGTGACAATAATTCAAAGGTTTGTAAAAAATAATGTCACGTACAATGATTTTTACAGTCAAGAACATCCTTTTATTCAATCAGTTAAAAGTTCTGCTCTTTTCAAACTGTTTTTCTTATTATGGAAAAGAAATTGTAATTAACACATGCATTTCACCATGAGCTTTGGAGGGTGCGTCTAGAAGGAGGGCAGTTTCCTTACAGTCAGTGAGGAAGGTAGGGGCTGTGGTTAGGGCTGCTGGGGTATCAATCTACTCTAAACGCATCCCAATGTCCTACACACTTTCAAAAAACTACCAAAAGGAAATAGAAAAACTAAATTTAAAACATGGATGGTCAGTGCCAGGGAGAGACAGGGCTCTGTGAGAGTTCTTTCCACAACTCTATGGCTTTCATGTACTCCCGTCTCTCGTAATCATGGCTGATACTGGTGCTCAAGAAAAGTCAAAGTTTGCATATTTATATGGGAAACGAGCAGGCCGAAATACTTATGCCTGAGTTTGCTTTTGCTGGTGGAGTTTCAAGGCGTCTTTTAATTGTCACTACAATCCAGGTTCTGTGGCATGCAGCATTTAGGACCATCACTTTGGTCTGAGGGCTTGGCTCATAATCATAGACGACACTGGGATTTTTTTCAGGATATTTTTTTACTTCTGAGTCCGTGTCTCACCCTTGGCTGAACCATTCCGTTATAAGGTGCTTAGTCATTTCATTTTTTTCCCTCACGCGTTTAAATAGCTGGTCTCGTACAACCACTAAAAAGGTGCATCATCCATGTAAATTCTCAGCATGGCGTATCTGCTACCTAAATATTCAATATTGACAAAGATAAAAACAACACCAAATTTGGTAAAACAAAAAAAAAGTAATAAAATAAATAGAATCAAAACGAGATACACACCTAATCTAACCCAGCAGCCCATTTCGCTCTCAGCACCGTTCCTATGGCAACCCGTTTCTTCCTCCACGTTATGTGCCATTAACTGTTGGAATCTTTCTCCCTTGTCTACCCTTCAGCTGGACAGCCCACCAGAGCCCACTGGCGTAACTTGTTCACTTACATTAACTGTTCAATGGAGAAGCTGAAGAGATCGGCATGGTATACAATGTGAAGCATACAGACAAGAATAACATGTGAGCTAACTGCATTCTGCTCAGACAAAAGTTTTTGCATTTTTTTTTAAAAACCCCTCCATTCAGTGAAAATGGGGTAGGGGGGAAAAGGAGATGGTTATGCGACTACAGACTACTCCAGTGTCCAAGAGAGGCAGAAGAGTACAGAGGAAGGAAAAGCAAGACAGAAGGACTTTTTTTGTCTTTTTTTCAGTTTTCTTAATTATCAACAATAAAAAGATGAACTAAGTCACACCAATTTCCTTTAGTACTATATATACTGCTTCGAAGAGCTCGAAGAATGAGAGAATATAAGAGCGGGTTGAAAGGGGGGGGCTTTTCTGAGACGGGCACTCAGGATTACAAGATGGAGTCTGTGAACAAAAGGCACTTTTTAGGGACAACCTTTAAGATGCTCTGAGTCTAACACTACATCACGAAACAAATATTTAGAGTAATTTACAGTCGTGGGGGGTGTTGCTTGGGGAGAGGGGGTGGGGTTCACTTTGCAACTCAAAACATTTTCATCTATCAAAATATTGTTCAGATTGGTTTGGCATGAGATGGGAGTCTACTAATCAACTATAGCTACCATTAAAGAATTCACATCACATCTCCACATTCTCACACGCTTCCTTCAAGCTTCCTTCTGCTGGTTTGGAGGGTGTTCAAGCTGTTTTGCAGCATCTCCCAAAAAAGGGAAGACCTTGTCTTTGAGTTTGATTGTGTTTTTAAAAATCCTATGTACAAAAAGCCAACAGAGCTTTGTGCGGGATAATGTATTCAACAGAACTGACTACGTATTGTCATGGTTTGTAATTTTTGTGACACTAGACCACCCAAAGCAAAGATGGCTGCCAAATGTACATTTCTGCCATTTCAAAGCTACACTGTATGCTTTTTAAAATGTAAAAAAAGTTGCTTTTTAAAATATTGTATGTATGTTTTTTTTGACACCGAAGATTGTATCCACCCTCTATGAGAAAAGGTTGGGAGAAAAATGCCTTTTGTCACAACCTCGACTAAAATGAACCCCTCCCCCTTTAGTAAATACAAAACAAGAAATAGAGTAATGCATGTTTTTTTCCTAAAATTTGCTTTATGATAACACTTGTTTTTCTTATTTATGTATAATAGAGTCTGAATGTACTTTATTTCATAAAAAGCACCAGTTTCATTTAGTGATACATTTTGATGTGTTGCAAAACTTTTTCTTCAGCCCTCCCAAGTTTTGAGAACAAATCATTACAAATAAACATTAAAAAAGCAAAAAAAAGAAGGAAAGATTAAAAAAAACATTTCCCAAAACTTACAAAGACTTTTTTTCTCTCCGCCCTGTAGTTTAGAGTCCCGGACCTTTTGGACTTGAAACGATAATAGAAGGATTTTTTTCTCCTCTCTTCTTTTACACCTTCTAACAATCTAACAGACAAACACATTTTCTACCCAAGGCATTGCACATGGCTCAATCAACATACATTATTTTTCAATTACAAATACTTCCCATCCAAACACAAAAGAAATCATAAGCCATATCGTTCTCCTCAACACTACTGCTACTATTTCCTATAGAAATGCGATTTCTATAGCTTTTGTCATGGACTTTTCGTGTGGTGAGTATTTAACTGGATATTGGGACTGGTACTTCGAAACAAATGACTAATTTAAGATGACTGATGACTCTGCCGTTCTTCAGAAAATAACTAGACTGCCATTGAGCTTATTACGCAAAACAACCAAAAAATGTATATATAAATATATATGGATATCTCCTGTGTATATAAAGATGTCTGTGATTATTGAGCTGTCACTTGTTTTGCTCCAGACATAGAAATTTCTCCCTCCTCTATAGCTTATATGTGAGAAAATAACCTGAATTCATGTTGAACAAATTGCATAATGGGAATACAGAGGCACTTCCATTGATTAGAAAAGAAAAGACCATCGCCATCATAATTCTCATTTAGCAATGCTAGTTCCTCTACCAAGCTGATGACATGGCCACCTTCCGGCAATGCTTCCCTGCAGTGAGATACATGGTTAGGCAGTCCAGTTATTTTTTGAGGTCACTGATAAGAGTTAAGCAGTGAAGTCGATGTTTTTAAAAAAGGGGAATTCATGAAAATTTCAGAATAAATTTCTAAAAGCTGATTAAGATTGCCCTATTTAAAATCAAGGCTTCCCTTTATAGTCAGGAAGGTGTCGTGTGCATTGAGGCCTTGCTCTGAGCTGTCAGTCTTTCTCAAATGTGGCTTAGCATTTCAATAAATGGGGTTAATCAAAATTTGCGTCAGATAAACCACTCCCCCTGTGCATAACTAAGATATGTCCAAAATTCTTTTGCTCCGCAGCACAGTCTTACGTTCTTGGAACACAGACGTCTGGGAGTGTAAACAGTAAAGTAAACTGAAGACAGAGGAAAGGGTTTCTCTGGGCTGTGTCTACCAGCTGTTAAAGCTTCTTAGGACTTTCCAGATGCCTCATCATAATAATAATACATACAAATTGTCCTAGAATGTCTAAGGAGCCAAAAAGGAATAGAAAGGATGTCTGATTTGGAATGTTAGGCAGAGAAAAGAAACAAAATAGCTGCTTCTGGCAATCTGGCTTTTTCTCCAGTGAGAATTTCAAAGCAGCAGCTCAGAGACTCGGCAGTGAATGCGAGTGTGTGTCTGTGTGTTGGGATTGGCATTCAACCAAAAGGAAAACGGTCCCAGTTCAGATGGCACTAAGGGTGACTGGAAGGCCTGGATTTGACTCTTTTTGAGTGGACCGATTCCATAGGTAGTTTTTGTCCAGATCATAACGTGGGGCAACATAGATTTGTTTTCCCTCCACTGACCTATAAAGAGAATGCCCTTTATGACTGTGGACTTTAGCTTTAGTGTCTGACGTCCACTTTCCTGTTTTACCGCAATAGATGATGTGCAAATTTTTTTCTCCACCTATCCTATTTTCAATAGTGCATGAGAGTAGTGTTTCACTTACTTTTTGTAGTGCAATACTTTAAGTTTAATTTAATAATGAATAATTATTGTTAGGTTGGCTGTTAAAAGGATGGGCAAATAGAGACCATTTTCTCTACTGTAGTTTGACTATAAATGCTGTCAAAACAGGAAGTATTAGCTACCGTTAGCTTCAGCTCTTTGCTGGAAATCAGTATGTTTAACGTCGCAATAATTTGACGTCCCATTAGTTTTTAAAACCATGCTTTTTGTTTTGGTTTTTTTGTTTCATGTTTTTTTTAAACATTTTTTTTACTAAAACCTCACCATTGTTGATGTCCCCAGCCATTGCACAATATATCCTTGTTCCGAAGTAACAGATTCTGTTTGTCCTCTTCAGGTTGCTCTTTTGTGTTGCTGTTTCCGTGTTTTTTCGAGAGATGACTGCATGTCCTCCTTTACCTTGTCATGTGATCCTCTTGGTTTTTGTGTGTGTGGTTTTTTTTCCAAAAAAGGAGGGAGGGGGTCATTGTTGTGAGGGCTGACTACACACAATCAGAAGGTTCCAAATAATATCAAGGTTTTCCTGGTTTCCTTTGTTGGTCTGTTGGGGCAAGAGGGTCGGAGGGCATTTTCAGGTGGAATTTTTTTCCTGTTTCACGATTCCAGATTGTAGCCATGGGATCTTAATTGCTTGCTGGCAGGCAGGTTTTGTCAGAGGAACCAAGACTGTCAAAAGAAAATGAGAAAAAAAATCAGGCTTTAACTGAAACAATGAAAAACACCATTGAGAAATCAATGGGAAGGAAGCAGGACAGCGCACTGACTGTCAATTAACTAGCAGTTAACTTTTCAGCTTGTCCACTAGATGTCACACTTGTCTTGCTGGCCTGGTTGGCCTTGCTCTCCTCACCTTGGCCCTGTCCTCCTATACGGGTCTGGGGAGCTTGCAAAGTCTTACCTTAAAAGCTTTATGACTTTCAATGCAGAACTAGCCAGCTAGCAAAAAATAAACACCCTTATAAATCATTCTACAAACTCTCATGAGTCATCATACAAATTCAAGAGGTAAGGCTATGAAGTTGATTTTAGGGGAAATATGAACTTTTACATCATGAGGACACCTGCACACCAGTGAGGTTGTCTATGTTGAGGCTTGCAGAAGTAGTGAGAGGTAGTTCTCTGTCTGAAGATTGGGTTTCTCCAACCCAGCATATCAAAGTGAGCAGAAGTGGGTCGCTGTCTCTGATCTTAGCTTGAGAGAACATTCTAGAAGTCAAGTCTTGGAAACACTTTGCCTCTGGGGTAGCGGCTTTTGTTTTGGTTGACTTTTGCAGGTCAAACAAACACCCCCCACCCCAAACACTCGTACTCCCTCCCCCAGCTTTAGACTATTAACTGGGCCCAGTAACTCCCCACCCACCAGTGCTCCACTCCTCCCTCTCTTGACTATCGCTCCTTGTGTAATCCTTGGCAGTAGTGAGCACCCTCTTTCTTAGTCCGCCCCCCCTTGACACCCCCACTCAAGTTCAAGTTCAACTGGCTGTGACATCATGTCTGGTTGTTGTGGGCAACCAGACAGTCAGGACGTGACTTCTCAGTTTGCGGGCCTGTGCTGAAACTCTCACCCTCTCTCTTTTGCATTCCCTTCTTTCTCATCTTTCCTGGGACTGGCCACCAGGGAGCTCTTCATGCCCACTTTTTAACTTTCCATAGAGCTAAAGTACCCACAATTTCTGCAACTTTTATGGAGTTTTGTGCAGAAAAAGTGGGCTAAGTTTGCTTTTCAAATTATTTGGACATGAGATCGGACCCTAAAGAGAGCGATTTTGGGGAAAAAACAAACAGGAAGGAGCAGGCACACCTGAGATGAATAGAGGAGTAAAAAAGTCAACAGAATAAAGAACAAATGAATTAGAGAGAGAGTGCTGGAGCTGAGAACAGTGACAGAACCTTAATGTAGAGCTTCAGATGGCTGCCATGTGTGAAGCCGGCTATCTGGGAGCAGGCCTGGGGCAGGGTGTGGTTTACACAGTAATGAGTAAAGTGCAGCGGGTAATGGAGGAGGCCCAGTGTGGTGGCTGCCCACTCACAACGCTCCACTCAACTTCCACTGTTCCACTCCCACAGAGAAAGCCAGCGCTGTCGGGCCTGCTCCAGATGGGCCAGATAAACATAATGTAAGGTTTAGTGTACGCAGGAGAGAAAGTGAGAGAGTGAAAAAAAGTGCAAAGCAACAGAGGGACCACAGTAGAACACAGATTATGGAAACAAAGTCGTGAGAGTTTTCAAATCATTATTGTCTATGGCAGAGGTCCCCAAACCTTTTTCGTGCCACGGTCCAGTTTAATGTCAGACAATATTTTCGCGGACAGGCATTTAAGGTGTCACGTATAAAAACAACAAAATAAACAAAATAAACATAAAAACTGTGGCATTTTGTAAATATAATATTAAATGCGAATCCACAGTGTAATTATGTAACTTTATTAGCAGCGTCTTTCTGAAATGCATTAACAACAGTCCTCCTCTGCTCCTCACACGCTTTGGTCGCTATGGTAACGTGTAAACGTTCCTTTCAGAATAAGTTTTCAGTGCTGTTGTGGTGATCTCAGGGTTTTCTGCCATGACTTTCATCCAGAATACCGGCAACGTTGAGTCTCTAACACACTTAGATGCTACAGATTGAGATCTTATAAAAAAAGTTAAAATTTTTTGTACGAACCAGTACCTGTTCAAAAATGCTCCACGACCCGTTAGCGGTATGTACAAAGTATGAACATGTTGTGGTGTAATGACATATGCTTCAAAATATACTGGAATAAAATGTTTTTACATTTATCTTCTATTATAGATATAAGGTGGTATAGCCTATAGTCTTTCATAAGTTGCAAATGTTTTACTTCCTGTCAGAAGAGAAGCAGCTGTAAGGTGATTAGAATAGTGTTGCTACCAGTAGAGAGATACCCGGTGGTAGACTACACTGTTTAAAAATGTAACAGATTGAAAGGATTCTTATGGGAAGAGTAAAAATAGTGCTCACCTGTGTCTGCTGAGGGATGTTTAGAAAGTTGTTGTCCCGTGATCCGATGCTGACAAACCTGTTGGGAGCTGTGGGGCCTGGCGTGGAGTATGCTAGAGGACGAGAGAGAGACACAGAAAGAGAGAGAGAGAGAGAGAGAGAGAGAGACAGAGAGATTAACAAATAAATCAACGACCTGTATGAATCTCATGCAAGGAAGAATTTCTTCAAAACATATTGACCTAAAGTTAACAAAGTCATGCTATCACTGCACACACCAAGCATCAGCTGTTGCCTTTAACAGAGGAACGGTATTAATTAAATGAGATTTCTTTAAAAGTACAGTTATTATATGATATACTCCTGCACTGAAATTGTTTCTGCATCTATGTTTGACTGTCATTGCTGAACATATTAAAATGACTTTGATGTTTTTATCATCTTTACAACACTTGTACTTTGTATTACAGCAGAGAGAAAAAGATTTAGGAAAGATGCTTTCACAGGTAAGTGCTGAAGGTCAAATTTAGGGCAGTTTGAAGGTGATGGACTCAAACAAAATGGCTAATTAACAGAGGCTCTCAGATAACGAAATGAGGCAAATATTCACCAGAACCATTCGAGAAAAGTCAGAGTGTTTAGTGTGCCAGCTTGATTGTTAGACAAAGGTGTGTAGTCATTAATACTCATACCAAACTCTTGCTATACTGTATGATATCAAAATCATTTTCAGTGAACCTGCAAGCTTACATCACAGAGAACATTTGCCTCACAGAACCGATTTTGGTTCATGTTATGTGAGTTATGTAAAGGTACATACCACTGGATGTCCTTAAACTAAGAGTCCAATTAGTGAACTGATGACACAGAAAGAAAAGCCTCTTGTTAAATGCATCAGTGTTATTCACTGATGCTCTTTTGGTAAAGAGACTCTCCATTTCTGAGAAACACTACATCAGCTTTAGCAGAAAGAAGTAATGAATACAATTGATTCAAGATTGACGATGCTTGTGCACAATATGTTCTGTGGGATGCACCTTAAAGATTGCAAAGTGGTTGGAGGATATCAGCAAGATGCACATATGTTTGTGAGTAAGAGGTTGTTAGCATTTTTAAGGGTCGGTTAGACATAAACAGACAAAAGACTTTAAGACACCGACAACAATAAAACTAGATTTGAAATCAAATGAACAAAGATAAACGCAAAACAAACATTACAAAGACAAAAGTGCTCCGTCCAGTGCCCCCGCTGTGGTGAGTAAACTTGATGTCAATACCATGCCCCATACACCTCCTCCTTTTATTTTTCAGCCGAGCAGTACTGATCAAAGACTAGTTGCTTTTGCAAAAGCTTCATACTCTGATCTTGGATCAGCACTGGAGTTGGCTGATCACACCTCCACCTTCCCTACAGAGCAAGCTAACCTACACCTGAAACATAATCAAATGGAACTCAAAGCAAGCCAACGTAAAGGTTTAACAGTACAATACATGGGAATCATTTCACCAGTCTGATCTGTGATTGATATGGGAGTGTGAAGGCAAATACAGAAGGTGATCAGAGTCCACATTAACTGCCCTAAATTTGTACCCTTCAGTGAAAATATCCAGTACATACACTGGAAGCAATGACTGTATTTCACGTCTGGTGGATAAAATGGAGGGCCCAAAGTGCAGCTACAATGGGGTTGCACTGGGGTTACAACATTGAAAAGAAATGTGATCTAAAGACAAAATCAGATAAGAATTTCAACAGAAATCCTGAATTCATCCAATGAGGACTAAGTCTAGGCACTAGGGACCAATGTGGATGTCTATGCTTGACAAAGCTGCTTGTAACAAGACCTAAAGCAGGGGACAGTGCAGCTTCTCATTTCTAAACCCCAGCAGCTAGCAACACTGGGCTACTTCTAACCCTTGGGGATGGCTAGAGCATGAAATGCTAGCTTAAGAGATGTCAACTACATGAAATTCCCCACAGGAAGATCTGAATTAAACAGAGAAGTAGTGCTTGGAGCGAACTTAAGGCTTTGGATTGGACAGGTGAGGCCTAATTGTGGCCAGTAGGGGTCATTGATTGGATGATCAAAGGCCAGTTTGGTCTTTGGGTTTGGTGAGATGGGCGGGGAGGGGGTCACTTACACGGAGATGCGGGCGAGGTGAGTCCGCCATCGAGGGGCGTGCTGCTGGGTTTAGAGTCGGGCATGGGGAGGGGCACTGGACGCGCCACAGGGGGGGGCGGAGGCAGTAAGAAGGAGCCGGGCATTTTGCTCTGGCCGCTCCCGTTAGGCTGCAGACGACACAGACAGGGTCAGGAGTGCGGAAGCCGACCGACACCCCAGCAAATGGCAAGACGACGTTGGCTCGCTCCAAAAAAGAAAATGTGGGAGGTGGGGGAGGCGTGGCTGAAAGTGGAGGGGTGTTGAAAGAAGGAAACAACTAAAAAGATGGCGAATGTGCGTTGGCTTTGGTTATGAAGGCTTGCATATGCGTGTGAATGTGTGTGTGTATGTATGTGTGTATGTGTGTATGTGTGCATGTGCATGTGTGTTTGTCTAAATCACCACAGGCACAGAGACTGGAGCCGTGAAAGAGCTGGACAAAATCAAGATGGAGGGCTTTTAAACGATGGTGGAACACAAAACAGGGGCACACGGATGGTCCATAGAAATGAGATCAACTGAAAAGAGCAGAAACAAAGCAGCCACTTCGACAACACCAAAACCAATGGCAAAAGCAGAACGAAAGGAGGAATGTGTCTTGCGCTGAAAATGTGTGAAGGCTGCTGCTGGTTGTGGTACAGATGAGGTTTTATTGAAAAGGTGGGCAGAAAAGCAAAGAAAGGGGAAAAAAAACTTCAAAGTGCTTATAAGAGCACATGGTAGATACTGACAAAATCATTAGTCTTAAACACAATGGCTTGTCTCAGTTTGCACTTATTCCAGACAAAAAACCCAGAGACTTGTTCATCTCTCATGAGAAAACAAGACAGGAACCTCTTGAAATCTTATTAAAGGCCGACCTTGTCCCTTTCATCATTCATAAACAAATTGTGATATATGAAAAAAGTAATTATGATTCGAAAAAGGTCTAACGTAAGCAAATTCAATGCCTTTTGAAATGTACTATGATGAGAAAACTGATATTTCAATGGCTTGCTTTAGCATGTTTGCAGAAAAGGTGTGTGGGGGTCTGTGTATATATATATAAAAACATTGCATTGCTGCAGCTCTTATAGAGCTACTGTTACAGCAGGGGATTAGTCATTTTCATTTGCAAACTTCTTTAGTGAGTTAATTAACTATATGTTTATGATGGTCAAACAAGACTGGTTAACTTTTAGTATCTCTAGCTTTTTGCCTCAACATTTTTTTAAACTTCCTCAATTTTTCTTCTGCTTATCACTTCTAGCCCTTCATGAGCTGAATCATATGAACTAACAAAAAGGCCAGTAGAAAACTGGGACTGAATCCTAATATGAACAGTCATGAACAGCATACAGTGAACAGACTGTAACTCTGTAATGTAAGAATACTGGCAAAAATAAACAAACTTCGGTGTATGAAACCCCAGTTTTCTTCTTTGGCTTCATGGACAGTAAACAGCAGCTTCAATGGGA
Organism: Lepidarchus adonis; assembly: GCA_037576955.1. NCBI lineage: Eukaryota > Metazoa > Chordata > Actinopteri > Characiformes > Lepidarchidae > Lepidarchus > Lepidarchus adonis. The sequence continues at coordinate 10,798,631 of JBBIGC010000029.1, forward strand.
CTTACCTGGCCGCCAGCCTGGCCTGATCCGTCAGCGCACACAAACTGCACAAACTCCTTGAGCGGGTCCTGCCCAGGGTGGTGGTGGTAGCGGATGGTGGGGTGGGTGAAGTACGGGCTGGACTGCTGGATGATGGAGGGAGAGGGAAAGTGCAGAGAGGAGGCTGAGGCACGGGGGCTCCCTGCAGAGAGATGACAGATAGGAAGGTAAGTTTTTGGCTCACAAGTAAATGCAGTAAAGATGAAATGAAAATAGAAAAGACGTCTCTCTCTGTCAGAACATCAGTTAAAGCAACTGTTTTTCAAAAAGTGCAAAAACGTTTTTTTGTGAATATGTGCAAAAGCAACATTAGGTAAGATAGTGTGAGTCATGTCAGTGAGGTAAACCCAGTGAAGTGTTACTAAATGCACGCACACACACACACGCACACACGCACACACACACACACACACACACACACACACACACACACACACACACACACACAC
>JBBIGC010000029.1:10822622-10835409 GCA_037576955.1 Lepidarchus adonis
ACACACACACACACACACACACATACACACACACACACACACACCCCTCACCACGACATAGGATAAATAGGCAGCACAGCCTCCCCAATTGGGTTTTGCTTAAGAGGTTTATCGGTATGTTGCTAAACATTCTGACCTTTTTTTTTAATGCTTAATGCGCTTAAAATGTTCCAAACCCTTCTAATCCCCCAGGCTATCCCACACAGATGTTCTCTGAGCTCTTTTATTGGACTTTATTTGAGTATCCCCCCCTCCCCCTCCCTCTGCTTTGCACTTTATTCATTTCCTATCTTATAAAACCACACTTCATTTTGTGCCTGCGCCCCCTCACCTGAGGCTTTGCGGCAGGCGCTCTTTGTGGACACCCCGGCGGGGGCCTTCAGTGGAGCGGGTTCTCAGTCAGGGGCTGAAGTGGGCCTACCTACTCTGGACCAGCATACCCCACCCCTCCCCCAGCACACACACACACACACACACACACACACCCACAACAACACCCATGTGTCTGTGTTTTTTGTGTGAGTCTGCTGATTAGTGTATGCAGAGGCCGTTAATATGGAATCAGTTTGCATGTGTGCTTGGTGAATGTTGAGGGATACATGAGTGTTCAAACGTGAATATATGAAATGTGCGCCTTTTTCCTGATTAGTTCATACTGTAGCATACATAAGCATAGTGAAGAACTGCAGTACTATGTGTGTCTCTGAGTGTCTGCATGTGTGTGTGTGTCTGCATGTGTGTGTGTGTGTGTGTGTGCGTGCGTGTGTGCGCGTACATACACACTTGAAGTGTGTGTCCTCTTCCTTATGCGCATTCAAAGGCATGTGTGAGTGGGTGGGTGAGGGTTTGGAACATGTATGTGTGAGTAAGGAAGGAGGTAAGTGAGAATCTACATTTGGAACACAAACTGCAGAAGAATGGAAGCACTCAAAGAGTAATAATAACCAAAAAATAATGTAATAATTATGTAAGTAATAATGAATAAGTCACCACACTTTGCACTGTGTGCATTGCTTGAATGCCACGGTCATCGCAAGGTTAAAAGTGATTCATCAATAAAAAATGTATCCTGAATTAGAATAAGTGACATTCAAGAAATGCACAAAGTCACGATCATGGTTTATATAATACATATATAGACATTTAACCCAAATTGACAGTGCCTACATATAAATGTGAATATACTCCAACAAACGACACATAAAACAGACATTATGTATTCACTTTCAATATTTAACTACAAAAAAAACATAAAAAAATAAATATTTGGTGTTATCATGCTAAGATCTAAAGAATTCTGTTTTCTGAACCATATTGAAATCAACAACTTGATTTCAGCTCCAAAGAATTTTTTTGTGGAAGAGTGGTCAACTGTTTTGTTTAAGTATACAACCTTAATATGTAGAGACTGTATTAAAGAGGTTTAAATATGTTCTAGTTTGAATAGTTTAAATCAATCTACAATTTCCATTTGGTGTACATACTTGTTCATATGACTACATGATAGCCAGTGTCAGTATCAATTATCCAGTGTTGTTCATACAGCTCATGGATTCTTGTTACAGTGGGACTTAGTTAGTTTGATGCTCATTGATTTATGCATAGTGCTCTAATGAGCACTCACCAGTGCTTTCTGCCACTATTGATAATTTGATGACTGAAGTAGGAAAATGAAGCATTACATAAAAAGGTAATGTTAACAACTGTGTGCATTTATTTTTTCCTATTATTCATACAGTAACTCACAAAAGTGAGTACATTTTTGTAAATATTTTATTATATCTTTTCTTGGGACAACACTAAAGATATGTTGCTTTGATACAATGTAAAGTAGTCAGTATACAGCTTGTATAAAAGTGTACATATGCTGGCAACAAAGGTTACTACAACCCTAAGTGCAGTGGTGGTCTAGTGGTTAGGACATTGCCCCTGGGATCAGAAAGTCCCAGGTTCAAGTCCCAGCCCGGGCACCATTGAGGTACCCTTGCTCCCCGTGTGCACGTGTGATGGGTGAAAAGCAGAGCATAAAATTTGTTGTGGTGCACTGAGTGTTCACAATGACAGAAAGTCACTTTCACTTCACATGTCCAAATTGTGCCCAATTAGTTGTTTTCCCTCCCTGGTGTCATGTGATTCATTAGTGTGACAAGATCTCAGGTGTGAATGGGGAGCCGGTGTATTTAATTTGGTATTATCAGTCAGAATGCCTTTTCTAAAGATGATGCACAAGAAAGCCATCAAACAAAGTAAGTCTTGCCTACAGTCAAGCATGGTGGTGGTAGTGTCACGGTTGCATGACACTGCATGTCTGCTGCTGGCACTGGGAAGCTACAGTTCATTGAGGAAACCATGAATGCCAACATATACTGTGACATACTGAAACACACCTCCAAGATGACCACTGCCTTGCTAAAGAAACTGGTGGTAAAGGTTGTAAGAATCTCCTCCCTTTGCTAGAGTTGGCCAGTAGAGGGCCACCTACTCTTTTTCATGCTCGAGAACTTTTGATAAAAGAGGGCAGAATAAGTTAGGTTACAAGCCACTCTTAAGAACCCTACAGGAAAGGTGCTGCGTCTTTTCATCTCCTCGTGAAAAAGAGTAGGTGGCCCTCTACTGGCCAACTCTAGTAACGGGAGGAGATTGTTACAAGGTGCTGGACTGGCATGTCTCCAACTCTATTGAGCATCTGTGGGGCATCCTTAAATGGAAGGTGGAGGAGCGCAAGGTATCTAACCTACACCAGCTCCATGATGTTGTCATGGAGGAGTGGAAGATGATTCCAGTGGCAACCTGTGAAACTCTGGTGCCCAACTCCATGCCCAAGAGAGTTAAGACAGTGCTGGAAAATAATGGTGGCCGCACACAAGTGGGATGCACTCACTTTTGATGCCAGCAGTTTAGACATTAATGGCTGTGTGTTGAGTTATTTTGAGGGGACAGCAAATTTACACTGTTATACAAGCTGTACACTGACTATTTTACATTGATTTAAAGTGTCACATCTTCAGTGTTAGGGTTAGGGTTAGGGTCCCATGAAAAGATATAAAATACCTACAAAAATGTGAGGGGTGTACTCACTTTTGTGATACACTGTATATATCTACATCACTACCACAACAAAATCGTGTATCTCTGTTACAGTCATATTTTTAAACAAAATTTTTTCAATGCTGCTCTTTACATTGTATTGTAATGTCTAAATGAAAAATGTAAAATAAATTAAAAACATTGCTTGGTTACAAAAGTTGTGTCCTTTTCCTGTAAAATCACTATTTTGGTGACAGGATGGTTTTTCCAACAGCAAATATATACTTTAACACAAGCAGATTGTGTGAGTGTGTGTGCGTGTGTTTAATATTTTTTGTATATGAGTATGAGACTCAAATGTATATATGATATTATGTCTGGGTATGTGAATGAAAACCTTGCAGCACATTTTCAATGTCTTTGCGCATGCGTGTACTTGTATAAATACAAGTGTGACTATGCATCTGTGTGTGTGCGTGCGTGTGTGCATGTGTGTGTGTGTGTGTGTGTATTTGGCCCGGGTCGTGCCAGAGAGGAGCAGGTGTGCCGGGATCTGCCCCGCGTTGCCCGCTGCCCATCTGTGTGCCCGTCTGTGCCCGCTGTCTGCCAACTATACACCCAGCAAGAGAGAGAGGGAGAATGAGAGAGTCTAAGAGAAAGACAGTAAGAGAGAGAGAAAGCAAGAACTATGGCGCTTCACTTAAGGGAGAAAGAGGAAGGGAGAGCAGGGGACAGAATGAGAGAGAAAGAATAGGACGGCTAGAATTTGTATTGAATGTGAACAAAGTGACAAAAGCGCACAATACAAAACAGAAAGCATAAGAAGACAAAAGAGCATCTATACCTAACAACAGTAATAATTACCACAATACTTTCTGGTAAAAAAAAATCTGGTCAAAATGGATGATCAATTATCACTGCCAACAAACCAATACAAACCACAGGAACTGCTCAGCACTCGCTCAGACATTATGCTACAACTGAGAAAAGCAGAAACGTGTTCCACTATAGTTTAATGGCTTAATAATTACTTGTAAATCATATGCTTTAACAAACCAGAGACAATTCTTGTTACTTGATCAGCATCAGCACTGACTTGTATTTCAACACTGTCAAGGCCACAGGTTTGGAGATAGGAAAACAGTGCTTAAAGAAGAAATAAAAAGTGGCAGAGAGAATGAAGGTAACATAAAAGAGTAGAGGTGTAGTGAGTGAACGGGACTGAGAAAAGAGCACGGACAAGAATAGAAATTGAGAGAAAGAGATGGAGGGAGAATAAAAGAGTGGAAAAAAGGTGTGTGTGGGGGTGGGCGGGGTGGGGGTGGGGGTGGGTGTCTGGCAGGATGCCCATCTCTTTCATGTTCTATTCCCACGTCTTCTGCTTAGAGAGATGTACGTGCAGATGTAAAGAGCCGACTGGCACACACATACTGTCGCTCTGTCTAAGCATAATAGCGCACCTCTAATCTATACATTCGCTGTGCACACAGAGGCGGCGATACGCACACACTTTGGTTAATCCACATACAAGCGATGGAGCCGACTGGAGAGAGACATCATCCCTTCTACGCTGCATATGCTGTGAGTGTCTTAATCAGCGGCATGTGATTGGATTCCACAATGCTTGGGAGCTTATAGTACTGCTGCAATGTGGCCTCGATTTATCAATTAGAAGGTGCCGTCTGGACTCACATTAATGAAGCACAGGCTGCTGCTATCGCTCTGCTGGACACAGTAGTGTTGCTTTGGTATAACATAGATGTAACCAGAGGCTAAGAGTGCAAAGTGATTAATGCTGATTTGATTCATGCCAGATGTGAAAAGTATCAACAGCTGCCACCAGGGGGAGCTGGGCACAGGCCTGGGGAAGAAGGGATCCAGAAACCCCCAGGTAGCAGAAGCTTTGTGGTTCTCAGGGAGAACTACCTATTAAAGATTAAACTGCAATGTGGGTATAAGAAAAAATTGACAAATTTTCCTTCTTGCATAATTAACGACTAATTCCTTCTTCTGCCAAGCTGACTCAATTCAACTTGGTTTTATTTGTAAAAAGCTCTTTTTATAACAGACACTGTCACAAAGGATCTTTAAAGAAATCCTGATCCAGAATCCTAAAAAGCAACTTCATTTAAATTTAAAGAAAAAACAACAATTTCTGCGACGGGTTCTGATCACATGTCAGATAAGCCAACCTTTTTCGCGCCATGGACCCGTTTAATGTCAGAAAGTATTTTCACAGACCGGCTTTTAAGGTGTTGCGGATAAAAACAACAAAATAAAATTATACCACAAACACAAAAACTGTGGTATTTTGTAAATATAATAATAAACGTGAATCCACTGTGTAATTATGTAACTTTATTAGCAGCGTCTTTCTGAAACGCGCTAACAATGATCAGAGTAACGTCCTCCTCTGCCCCTTGCGCTCTGGTCGCTATGGTAACGTGTAAACGTTCCTTTCAGAATAAGTTTTCAGTGCTGTTGTGGCGATCTCAGGGTTTTCGGCCATGAGTTTCATCCAGAATATCGGCAAAGTTGAGTCTCTAACACACTTAAATGCTAAAAAAGTTTATCTTTTTTGTACTGCCTGGTACCGGTCAGCGGCTTGGTTCGAAATGCTCCACGGCCTGGTATTGGTCCACGGTCCAGTGGTTTGGGACCAGGGAGATAAGCCAACGACCAGTGTTAAATCAGAGGAGGGTGGGTTTTCCTTCTGAGCCATGGCTCCTTACAAGGTTTTGTCCTACAATTCAGGGAGTTTTTCCATTAGGGGCTCGGACCCGGTTTCTGTAAAGTCTTTAAAGCTTCTTTGAGACAAAGTCAGTTGTAAAAAGTGCTATACACATAAAATTGACTTGACTTGACTAAATCATCCGAAGATAATATAAGATATATATAAGAAAAGGGTTCGTCAGAGGTTTAATATGAGCCTAAGGAATGATTATAACATCCAGGTGTTCATGTATGGGTTGGCAGCCAAGGGGACTGGTAAGCAAACTAAACAGAATCTATTCAATTCCAAAAAAACTCAATGAAAAGTCAATCAAGCCCACCCATATCTTCTTACCTCCTTATCCTAATCTGCCTTAACTCCATTCAGAATTATAAAGAAAGCTCTTTAGTAGTGTCAATGCTAGTTGCAACTGCAACATAACTGAGCTCATAAATCATATCTTACTAATGTGTCAACCAATGGAAATGAATAGCATTGGGCAGTGAATATCAGAGCCAAACTGTTATCTCCAAACAAATAAACCTACAGAGAGTAGGTGACTCTACATAAGACTGAAGAGCTTCTTCTAGATAATCATGGGTAATGTATGAGTTGCTTGGCAGTACTGCTTATGAACAGTGTGTGTGTATGTGTGTGTGTGAGAGAGACAGAAAGAGAAAGAGAGAGAGAGAAAAACAAGACAGAGAGGATCATGTGATGGTACCATGTGCCAAAAAGAGAGATTGAAAGTGAGTTGGTGAGAAAAAAGAGAAAGTGGGGGTGAGGGGGATGGGTAAAGCTGTGGGAACAGCAGGTCTTGCCAAGAAAGACGAGCACAGGGAGAATAAAGGGAATGGAGAAAGAAAGAGAGACTTGTTGGCAAAGAGTGGAGGAGGCGAGAAAGAGAGAGAGAGGTGGAGAGAGAGACTGGGGAATGAAAAGATGGACAGAAAGGCAGGTGTACTAGTGGAAATGAGTGGCTGTAGGTTTGAGTGGAAGGAGTAGAATCCTACTGCAAAGAACTTAAATGTGGATCAAGATTAAGGCTACAAACATAGACTGGAGTAGTGCTCACCTACTAACAAACAAGAAACAGCACAAGTCTTTACTTCATTTTCTTTAACGAGTTTCTAGAGAAACATAAGGAAACATGAGACCCAACCCAATGCTCCACTAGCCATGTTTAAAACAACAATATTAAATATGTTTATTACATATCAGGTGGCTAATAGTGTCAGATGACATTTATAACCTGCAGTATCACAAAATATCACCCATAATTAAGAACAATCCTTAGAAATTTAACTTGCAGAGAAAAACCTTAACTGACTGCACCCAAGATGAGTTTAAATATATCAAACTAATGCAAAGTAAGTAGGATTGGTTGAAGGTTGAACTGGTAAATCTGGACATAACACTGCTAAGTAGGGATTCACAAGTATATCAGAATACTACCAGCATCAAACAGATGTTTCGATTTGTCTGGAACTGCAATTTGTACATATATATTTTATATATGTCTTAAATATATTTCATTTAAATATTTAATAGTACATTTATCATGTTCTAAAAGAGCAGATTATGAGGCTGAAAACATTCTTTCATTTTTCTAAATTTACCACACTCTTAGCTTATTTAAAAAAAATAAAAGTTATATGCAAGCCTCTAATCCAGCTAGATGCCAATCCAATTTCTAATTTTTAAATCAGAATCAGTATTTGCAACATGTACATAAAACATACTTCAGGATCTGCCTACAAATCCCACATTGTTATATCATTAATGGTGCATAAAACAAAAACGTCAAAAGTATTCAGTAAACATTTATATTTAGAATCAAATGCTACTTTAGGTTCAACTGCTATAATATTATAAATGCTCTGTCCACTTGGAACCACATTCCTGTATCTCTACTCACTGGTCACCTACAGACTATAGCCAATCTGTTGATATATGCAATTTATGTCAGTCATCTTCATTTATTATGGGACCAACACTGACTGAGTAGTTGGAAATGGTGTTAGTTATGGTAATTATTAGGCCTAATATTAGGCCTAATGATTGCACTACATCTTAAAATAACTGAGAGAGAGCAGAAGGAGTTCAGTAAAACATCAAGATCATAAACAAAGCCCTGGATTACGCAGCTACATGTTGTCATTCATCACTGCTGTTTATGAGAGATCAAGCGATTGACTGACACTTTAGTGCCTGAGGGGTGCATGTCCTCCCACACCCACACACACACTTCACTGGAAAAATCATTCTTTCATACAGTACACAACAGTCACAATGCATCATAAAAGGCACTCACTGAGGTAGACATCCATCACCCACCATTCAAACATGGAGTGTTCAAGCTCATTCATTAGACACTGTGTAAACACACAATAAATCAAGGCACAATCCCACAGACTCAGACGCAATCATGCATGTACGTAATCAAAAGCTGAATGCTGAAGAAATGACTTGAAACATACCATACACAGCACTGACGATTTATCACCAAAGTTTGAACAAGTGCAGTGACCAATAATTGGAAAATATACATTCTGTAATGAACCAAATCAGTCAACACGTCAACAAATCAGTTTTGTGTTGCAAAAGCCTATTAGCTCACTCTCTACTGCTACACACAGCAAAAATCGTTTATTAGTCAGTACCTCACCTCGATACACATAAATACCTGAAAAGTTAAACTCATTCTTTCTGTACTTCACCTCATTCCAGTACTGAATAATTTAAATTATCATACTGTACTTTATTTTTCTATTACGTTTTTTGTATGTACTTATTCTGCTGCTGCTGAGAGATTCCAAACAAATTTCATTGTACTCTGATACAATGACAAATAAAGAATCTTTATCTTTAAACTAGTTCATAGAGTTACATTTCTCTTTACCTCAGTGACTAAACTACACCTCATCAGAGCAGCTTCACTCAACCCACAATTCTGCTGCATCTTGCAGGTGCCACCATTCACAGAAGTTTAAGGATTATGCAGATCATCTAATCCATGGATTCCCAAATGCAAAAATGATCAATCATACAAGACAGAAACCTAAAGGGAGCACACTGATCCTGCAACCCCCAAGCGTACTTCTCAACTGGTGCTGGGTAATATGACGACATTTAATGTTATATGATTATGATCACAATATGATTTTCTGAGCATTTTGTAATATTGTCAGTACTTAAACACTTTCTTTTCAAAGAGAGCATCATTCGTTTTGCTTAAGAGAAAAACAAAATAAAAATCATTTACATTTATTTACCAGCTACCAGCCTGGACATAATGTGCAATGTCTATGCTGCTAATGCCTTATTATTTATTCTGTTTATATTACCTTACTATATTCATTACAAATTACAGTTTCTAAATCAGTATCTTTTCTCACACTTACCATCTTACCCTGCTTATACTCTGGCATGTTTGTCTACATTTTTATCTTACTCAGTGTGTTACTCCATGTATGTAATGTCTCCATGTGTAATCACTGCATAAGCAAAATCCCCCGGGATAATAAAGTTTTTTCTGATTCTGATTCTGACTCTACTCTCTTCAGGGGGCTCTCCCTCTTATTTAGCCAATCATGGGCAGCTATAGAATGGCTGCTGGCCAGGCCTTCTTTTTGCCCATAAACTATGCAAATAAATATGCGGATAATCGCTCCGGACTGGGAGGACGTGTTTTACAAGTGCCGTAAAAAGTACACACACATAAGTGGTGCCCGTTAAAACAACGGCAAGCACCACGTCGAGCACTCATTTTAGCTAATGAATGGTTCAAGGGCAGCAGGGGAAAAAGGCTGCTAAGTGAGTACTGTACTTCACTATGTTAGTGTGTGGAAGCAAGAGATTGAGACAAGAAGATATAAGGTGATGTAGAGAGAGAGAATAAGAGAGGAAAATATTAGGGCACTCCATACAATAGGAAAGAACTAAACTGAATATAATAGAACACGCCAGAGCAGAATAGAACCGAATAAAGCCGAATAGAAAAGAAAAGAATACAGAAAAAATTAGCAGAATAGAAAATAATTGAGTAGAACAGAACAGAATATACTGTAGTAGATTAAAGCAAAATAGAAAAGGGATTTAAAGAATAAAATAAAAAATACAATCCTGGTCCAATACAAAGATGGTCCTTGTCAACAGACAATGAGTTCTCCAGTATAAGTGAGTAAAGAATGAGGAAAGGAGATTAAGTAAAAAATGAAAGAGGGAAGGAGACAAAGAAGACTCTTGTCTAGCTCTTCACAAACTTTTCCTCTGTTGCTCATCTTCCTCCACATTTACAGTATGTTGGAAGGAACAATCCCAATCTGATGACTTTTTTATTCTGAGCTCTCTCTCTCTCTCTCTCTCTCTCTCTCTCTCTCTCTCTCTCTCTCTCTCTCTCGCTGAAGCTGCTCTATTAAAGGAAGAAGCTACATGGCAAAATAAAATCAGAGGCTTTGCTTTCACAAACAGGTTTCATCATATCCACATGTTGCTCTGAGGCCAGGTGAGGTCAGTGGAGTGTGTGTGTGTGAGCGTGTGTGTTTCCATAAGCAGATAAGTCATAAACGCACTTGGCTTAATCTTGTGGATTACGATCGGTCTCTGAATGCTCCACATTATAGCTAATAATCAGAGCTTTACATCATCTATCAATCCATTTATTAAACGGCCTTGTATGTGTTTAATCCACACTATGTATTAACCTATCAGCGCAGCGTTAAGCTGTTGTTCCATCCGTCTCTGGAGCTTTCCGAGTGGATAAGACCTTAATGCCGTCCAGCTCATCTATCAGGAGTGCACCTCTGAGATAAGGCCATGGTAAATGGGACGCTGTGTGAGCGGGTCGTCCATCGGCCTTCGCTTTATCGCAAAGCTTGCCCATCTATCTCTCACACGTCTCTTAGGAATGAGGGGAGCATAGGATGGGATGAGATGGAAAAAAAGGAGTGGAAGGAGGAGTAGAGGCTCAACAGGAGGCCTTCTCAGGCTAAACTAGTGCATTGATGGTGGTTTCCCTAGGCTATAAAACTAGAACAGACAAAAGCTAAAAGACTCACTCTACTAAAACTAGTACATAAAATTACCCAACCCGAGTCCGACAGGATCTAACTGACTGAGTTTTGTTATGGGTTGTTCCAATTTTTAGGGTCGATGAGTCATTTTTTTATAGAGAACATTTTGCACAGTTCCCCACATTCTCTCTCTCTCTCTCTCTCTCTCTCTCTCTCTCTCTCTCAAGCACATGGTCTCTCTCTCTCTTTGTTTCCTCATTTTCTTTTATTCTGACATTAGCTGTGTTCAAAGAGCTCTGAATTTTGAGGAGTGGGTGAAAGTTCCCCTCATGGATGATACCAGGCATATGTTGGAATTTTTTGGAAAGGTCATGGCTGATCATTTGCCTTGTTTGTTAAGTTCACCAAAAATGTGTTAAGTAGTTCTGTAAGTTGAAGCGACAGAAAGAGAAGCTTTAGCACAGGTAGCACAATGTGCTGATAATAAACAGTGAGCATAGAGTGGAACAAAATATATTGTATTACTGGCCAAAATATCTTTTTTTAAATTAGGATGCACTCTAAATGGATTCCCAGAGTAAATAATTCACAAATCAAAATGGTTGGAGCATGAATAAAAGTAAGAAAAGAAAGCAATAATGGACAACAACTAACAACAACAAAAAGCAAATAAGAGGATCACCGTCAACATTTAAGATGCATCAGGATTTGCAACACTCATGGGACAAACCCATTCAAGCCTACACTTGCAAATAAGCCCAGTGATAGTAATTCTGTCAGCATGTAAAAGAAAACTTTAAAATGGCATTTTGCTAGGACTGTAGTCGTCCTTAAGTTTTGCAAATCTGAAATTTAATCAAATAAATCAAATAACAAATCTTTGATGACTCTTAAATTACTCTTAATAATCTAAAATGTTCCATTCTATGCAGGTGTATAGTCACAAGAAGCTGATTATCATAAGCTGACCCAATTACACTAGGAGAAATACTTTTAAGATGACAAAATGTAATTAGTTTTCATTAAGTAAGTAAGTAATTGTGTCACCAGTATGGCAGAAAGGTTTCCTGTTCCTCCTGCTCACCTCTTCCAGATTAGTTGTAACTACTATAGACCATTTCCGCAAGGGTGTAGGTTTGCTTTTGAAAGTTGAATACGCCCCACCCTCCACATCATGAAACATAATTCATAATTACACAATATATACAATATCAAAAATCTTAACAATTTTATGTTAAATATATCGCAGTGTAATTTTTAAAAACACAGTTTTAAACACAATATGCTAATTATTGAATTCTGTAAAGTTAAAGGTAATTAATGACTGACACAGAGGCAGTTTAATAAATATATATTAACTTTACCTATATAAATAACACTAAAATGAGTAACCGGGTGTTATAGACAACATTACCAACTATATGATTATGGCAAAAGCAAAGAGAAAGTGTAACAATGCACCAAGTCCACTATAATTATTGTGCTTATAGCAAGCAATTTTCTTGACTTACCCTTTGTTGAGTAAAACAGCTCTTGATACCCACCTTTCTTTCTTATCTGGCATTATTGCACGTTGTGTGCTAACAAAAGGTGATACAATCACACATCAACAGGAAATGCAAAAGCCAATCCCATTAGTGATATGTGTGTTTAAGAGGGCCATCTCCCACTCATGCATCATGTCCCCACCAATCCAATTGGAGATGTGTGTTTGGGAGTTGGGCCTTCAGGTAGAGAGTACAATTTAACCCTATGTATACCTAGATGTGTTATGTTACACATTCATGGATTGTTAAAAAAAAAAAGATTGATCATAATTATTGGAGGGGACCGTTCAGAAATCAGTAAATACTTTTGGGGACACATCCTCGTCATCCCCAGGCAAATCTACAACGTGTTAAACCAAGTTATAGGCTTTTAGCTGCCACCTCTAGAAACTAGGGCTGTCCCCGAATATTCGATGCATCGATATGCGGAGCCTGATTCGACCACCAATCTCACAGTCGAATCTTCGCGGGTGAAACGAGCAATA
>JBBIGC010000029.1:10923351-10935848 GCA_037576955.1 Lepidarchus adonis
GAGAGAGAGAGAGAGAGAGAGAGAGAGAGAGAGAGAGAGAGAGAGAGAGAGAGAGAGAGCGAGAGAGAGAGAGAGAGTTGGTTCTCAGATTTCAGACGTGCCATGTGTCATTGACTTTGATGGAAAAGCTATATTAGGATAAGTCTGTATCAGATATAGGTCAGGCATTTACAGTGTTACTGGCAACAAGGTCGTACAAAACCATCTCTCTGGAACATCACAACAAGGGCATGTTTTCAAAATGCCCTAATGATGACCTAAACTGTCATGAAACCCCTTTCTGCTCTTCCATGAAAACATCTCTACGCACAAAGGTGGACATGACCAAAAGATGGCATCTAAAAAAAGACTTGGCCATTGTAAACTGTGGTCACATAGTGCCTGGTCCATGCACTGAACACCTCCGGGGTGCTGTTTTTGGCCAGGAAAGTGCACTAATCAAAAACAAAGAGTGAACCGATCGCCTCAAACAAAGATGGAACCAATGGAGCACAAAGCCAAAGCAGGGAAAACTGCCTAGCAACACGATGAAGCTTCGCCAAACCAACGCCAAGAATGGCAGCGCCATCCACACCCTCCAACCAAAAGAGACTCCACACTCAGCTAAGCAAACTACCTAATATAAGGTCCAGTAAGGGTGTTGAATAGAAATACAAGAAAAAGTCCTATTAACAATGAGGGCTAATTCGATAAGCACTCTCTTCCCCACATCAGACGGACGCAGATAAAGGCAGTTTAATCTGTGCTTTTATTGGAGGCCTTCTCTGGTTTCCCACAGATCTTGGTTCTGATCAGCTTCGATCGTTTATTTGCCTGTAATCCAAAAAAGAGAGAAAAAATATGTTTTGTGGCTTATGTATATGCAGGCTCAATTATGTAATTTGCGCTTGTGTTCGAGTGTGTGTTCCATAACCATGGCAACAGCACAACATATCAGCAACCGCAGAGCCGCAACGGAGCTACGGGCACTGCCAGGGCTATGCCAAGGCCTAATCCATGCCAGGAGTGACATGAGCGAAGGGGAAGGGAGGAGGATACACGCGCACACACACATACACACACACACTCACACTGGATATCCTCCTATTCTTCTTGGCTGGAGACTCCCATGGCAATAGCAGCAGGAATCCATTCTCCACGGATACTGGGACAGCTGTGCAGATAGCAAATGAGGAGCGATCGATTCGGGCCTCTCTGTATACGGCTCAAGATAAAAAAAACTACATGGTGTTTAATTCTAAGCTATATTCCCCTGTGCCAGCTCGCATCTAATTCAGGCCGCCTTTGTTTCTTCCATCACCTAATACACTGATAGCGAAACAGCATAAGCTCTTAGTGGGATTTATTACCCGACTATGTACTGAATATGGACTTCTTCTATTGCTCTGTGGCAGACGAAATGTCCATTTTCCAGGGCTAGCGAGCAGTTGTGTTTTGTTTTTTATCATTAAGAGAAAATAAATCATTTTCTTTTTGGTCATTCACGATGATGATGACAAACTAGTGTTCTGGCTGCTTTGAGACCACAGAGATCTGCGGTACAGTGTTGTTCACAGCTTTTTTATTATTTTTGACCCTTTGGACAGAGCGAACAGGAGCCGGAGCCGCAGGGTAGGAGAGACGACAGGGACCCGTCAGGAATGAATAAGTAAAAGGAACACAGTGTCTCTGCGTGGCTCACATTGTTGCCGGGCCTCCACTCCCCGATACGGCTCTGGGAAATGAGCCCGACCCGGTACCACCGGATAACGCTCGAGATACCGACTCCAGTTACAGTAGCCGCCCGTCATCCACGTTAATGCACAATGAAATGACGTCATGGACTTACAAAGTGAAACAAGACGTTCCCGAACTGTTATCAAGTTTGCAAGAATAATGTTATGACATTACCGGGAGTTTATCTTTTTACAATCTGCTCGGACAGTCACACCACAAATCCATGTACATTATTGTTTCATTGCAACATAGAATAAATTGGTGTGTGGTGCATTAATATGTTTCATGTTTCACACAATACTACAATTATGCATGGTGCAACATGATACCCTTAAACACACAGGAAGGGTTTCCTGGACATGGATTAAACATAGTCTGGAACTAAACTGTAGTGACAATGATGACTCACCTTTGGAAATTCTTGTTACCCTTGGTTCAGGCTTAATCTTTGCGTGGGGAACAGGCCCATAGTATGCAAAAGCTTGTTCAAGACTGCCTCATGCTGTATTTACTGTTCCAAATAGCCAACCATGGCAGAAAAAACATGTAATTGCCGCTCCAGCCTAAAAACTAAGATCCTGCAACACTGACTAATCCTGTGATAATGCCACATGGGCCTAATCTGCATTAAAGCACTGGACTACCACTGCACGTGTGTGTGTGTGTGTGTGTGTGTGTGTGTGTGTGTGTGTGTGTGTGTGTGTGTGTGTGTGTGTGTAAAACAGTGAAGATAAGTAACTATGCAAGACGCAGAGCCTTCATGCAGCCACGTTTGTGAGTGAATTAATTCATGAGTGAGTTGTGGTCAGTGTCCATGTGTGTGCGTGTGCCTTTAATTCCAAAATGTCCAACGATTCTGTTTATTCAGACTGTGGTTCCATCAGATTTTAATCCCCTGAACAGCTGTTCCAACTCATTTTCCAGGCCCGGGGAGCGAGAGAGTGCAAGCAGGGCTGCTGGAGATAGATTGAACATTCACCTCTCAAAATATGACTAAATGTAGTTTTCAGAGGAAGGTGAAGTATATAGTAGCTGAATGACCTCAGTTGAAAGTATCAATCTGAGCAGGGATACCACTAGGCTCAGTGTATTGCGCACAGGCCAACATCTTGTCTTGGTTTTAATCACAAAAAGTATTTGCTTAAACTTTTGTTCAGAGAGACTTGGCACATCCTTCTGTGAAACTAAAAATGAGCGAAAGCTGCGGAATGAACAGGTAACAATTACACCAAAACTGAAAAACAGCACATTTTCACTCATGGGCCGTATTGTACACAAGGCAAAAGTTGAGCTGAGATTTTTTCTTCATGAAATAGTGGAATTTAAAATATATTTTCTTCTAAAATGCTATATATTTTTTTTTTAAACATTGCTGAAAAAGGCACAATAGGCTAGTTAGCCTACAAAACCTCTTTGTATGGAAGATTAGCAGCATGTATCTTGTAAAATATGGATAATTCTTGGCTAAACATTTAGGCTTAACGGCAGGATGTGCCTTTAGTGCACGAAGCCTTAACTCATTTACCATTAATAAGTTCATACTCTGGCCAACTTTTCTTTACTAAAATGTTTTAATGACTTTTTAAAGAAATTATTCACTACTTTATATTGTAACGAAGCGAAGGAAAGAAAAACAAATGGGGGAAAAAGGTTGAAAGCTGTGGATTAAACTGTGTGCTGAAACACAGGGTCAAAAAACTGCTGCAAAGAGAAACTGGCTCCATGCAAGGAACATATAGCTCAGCATATAATATAAACAAGGGCTAAGAAACATAATATTAATAACCATAACAACTTTATTAGTGTTTATTAGTGCCTTGACCCAATCTTGCATAGCTTAGAGCTTTGGAAGTGAACAGAAATCAACAAGAAATTTAATCTAATAAGACATACATAATATGAGAGATTATACATTTTCAATTATGAATGGATTACCGTTATATTTCTGAAGGAAAAAGGGAAATATGACATTATCTTTTCATGGCTGGAGTGCTAGCAAAGCCAAGGCCAAAGAGTCACACGTCTGATGGAACTCACTTTCCTTATGGAAATCCTTATATTCTTGAATTTAACGTGATGAAAAACGTGAATTTACTAAGAAGTATTTCATGATACCATTTCTAATATAGATTTTTTTGTTTTCAGGCATCTGCAAAACATTTGCTCCTCAATCAACCAACGCACCAGAAGTTATTAAAAAATTATCTAGAGCTTTTAAAATAACAGGAATAATCTACCAAATAATGCTGAATTTAAATGGGGAAAGTGGATATGAGCTATAATTACCTTATTTTCTTTACAAACCATATAATGACGTTTGATTAAGATTTTATTATTATAGACTATTCTCCCGACTATTCTTGAGAAGTACTGTGCGGATCTGAATGTTGGCTTCACCTCAACTTTATACCGCACCATCCCCCGCAACCCCAAACACACCACTCCATTCCAGGAAAGCTTTTATCACTGTCAATTATTCATCTGATTGTTGATGTCATCTCTGACTTTGTCGATCATTTTCAATTATTAACCACAATTAAAGAAACAAACGATAATACTGTAAAAAGGGCGAAGCGCCCAAAAGGTCTTAAAGTGAGTCTGCGCGAGCGCTGTTCCGCTGCTCGAACGTTCTGCGGTGCGAGAGTTGTACCCCGCGCGCCTCCCGCAGCACGAGCCTCTCGTTCCGTCGTGTGAGGGTTCGCGTTCGCTGCCAGAAGGTTCGGCTGCGCGCGCGTACACAAAAGTTTGCCACGCAGAAAAGCCTCGGCTGCAGCAAGACACTCCAAAAAAATCTGCTCACTTGCTTTTCACACAAGCAGCTCGCAAACGCGTGTGTGCGCCACGTGCGCGTTTGGTCGCTGGTCCTGTTATTAATTATTTTTTTAATTAATGGAAAAGAACAGGCGCTGAATGCGTGCGGCATTGTTGCACAGTACTAACCGCCGCAGAACCGCGTTAGACAAGAGTCTCAACACATTCATTCCAGAGGTTTTGCAAATATAGCTTTTTATACTGAGAAAGCCTCAAGGCTATAAAATGTTGAGGGAGGTGGGGGGGGACTTTAAAAACAAAACTGCCTGCACAGCAATTTTCTCTACATCCTTTATAAAAAACGCTTTGGCCAAGCCAAGACAAGCCGGAGGCCATTCTGTAACATTATAATATTGTATATTTGCCTTTCCAGTTGCACTTCTCCCTCTAAGGCTGTTTCATCTGGATCTGAGGTACGTAAGGGTTCACTGCAACCTAAGCTGGTAAATATGTGGATTTCAGACGCAGGAGATAAATCTGGCCTGATCTGCTTACAGAAACACTAGCTGGGCCTTAGAAAATCCCCCAAACTGACTAAAACGCTGCTGATAAATGCCCGACCTGTAGACAGTATGTCTGCATAAATATGGAGAACAAAACTGCGATCTGCACTTTTACGATGATGCCCTTGGACACCTGGTGAGCTGCACCTCCTCTGATTTATAGTCCGAGGAAATATGAGCGAAGCTTCCACGGCAAGTGCTGCCATTTACGCATTTAGAAAGATCTCGACTAAGAAACAACAAGTGAGTGACGCTAAAATCTGTTCTTTCTCTCAATTGCAGAATATGGACTGAAACTATTGTTTGCAATTGAAAGCAGATCACAGGCCTCCAAACCCAATTAGAAACAAACACACACACACACACACACACACACACACACACACACACTTCTGCAGAGTGGTGTCAGAGACACAGGAGTGAATAAAACCACTGTAAAATCAGGAATAAATTACGAATGACATGAGCTCTGCCAACCAACTCCACCACCATCACCCAGAATGACCTGTGCAGAGAAACTGCAGGAAACAGCCATGCATGTGTGTGTGTGTGTGTGTGTGTGTGTGTGTGTGTGTGTGTGTGTGTGTGTGTCTACTGACTTACTGGGTAAGATCAATGCTCATACAACTAAGGAATGTGAGCTGAAGATCTCCACACTGGCACAACAGAGCCACTGGAGGTGGGCAGGAAAAACAAAAGAACTTGTTTTTGTGGCGAGGACTCTGATAAAGTGTATAAAAGTGTTAGATTCGAAAAGTTGATGAAGATTCTTTGTGCTAGACAGGAGAGAGACCAGCGAGCAGGCGTTTTGATAACTGCAGCGTTTCTCAGTAAAAACAGACAATTTGTGGTCTGTCTGCGTGTAAACCTCCACCACACTGCCTTCCCCACACACACACACACACACACATCCCTCTGCCAAACTACAAAAAACTCCTGATCACTCTCACAGCCTCAAAAACGCTACTGGGCAGCTCACTGAAACAAAAACACAACATTGTGAGTTTGCTTAAAAACACAGCAGAGCTGCTGCAGCGTCTTCTCAACCCTGTGGTAAAAGGACATGACATTTGCCAGAATTTGCAAAGAGTAAAAAGTGTAAATGACAAATTCGACATGTTATCCTGCTGTAATAACAAATATATTCAGCAGTAAAACAAGTATGATGCTTTTATGCACAAAACATGCCTGTGGATTGCAAAACAGGCAATTCAATCCACTAATAAATAAGTGGACCGAAACACTACAAACAATGCTTTTACTGGAACGGCATGAAAAATGTGTCAATGAAAAAATGAAAAAATAATACGTTGTGGAAAAGAAAAACCCAGGGGCAAATGAGAGAAAAAAGGAAAAGTTGTTGCGGATTGTTTCAATAAATGCTACAGGAATGTGTAAACTTTTTATGATGTGCAAATAGAGAACAGAACTACATTTCCTGTAATAAACATAATCTCTATTTGTGCTGCATAAGAAGGATAATCTGACAAGGCAAAAGAAGCAGCATGGCGGGTAAGAAGCGGGTTAAATAAGAAGCTGATTGTCCTCCTGTAATTATATATCAGGGGCTGATTAAGTGATGCAAAAGTAAGGAACCAGAAGACTGCACATAATATCACATAACATACCCCCCCCCCCCCACACATACACACACAATTTTTCTGCACATATGCAAGTAAAACTTCTTTAAAGATCAGTATCTCCCCCAGTGCACAACCATTAAAACACAGTTTTGCACAATGGGCCCGAGACCCACACTCAGCACCGGTCACCGCTTTATGGACAGTGGTAGCGACCACGGCCTTGTCCAAAAAGCCATGGATTCGGTTTCATCAAAGCATAACCGCTTGTCGGCTCCGCGTCTAAGGCACTGAAGCAGCGCTGATTTTCTTTCGAAAACTGAACTGCGCGGCTGCAGCCGAAGCCGCGCTACTAGGTGGAGACTGGTTAGAAGTTAAGAGCAAAAAATTAGCTAGAACTCCTAAACTGCGGTCCAAAGTCTGTGCCTCCACCTCCTCCACTCCCTCCTTTTATATCAAACAGATTGGAGCGAAGCGCCATTTTCTCTCCGAACCATGTGCGGCGAGGAAAAGTGAGCTGCAAAAAAAATCAGCGAAGACAGAAGTTAAAGCCGGAACCGAGAAGCAGAGCTCAGTGGAAACGAGTGGAAAAGTGTCAGCCGGTGGCGTGTGTGTGTGTGTGTGTGTGTGTGTGTGTGTGTGTGTGTGAGAGAGAGAGAGAGAGAGAGAGAGAGAGAGAGAGAGAGAGAGAGAGAGAGAGAGAGAGAGAGACTTGAAAGCACGTAACGAAAAAAAGCCCGTTACGTTAGTGCAGCGGAAGCGGTAAAGGAAGGTTCGAGTTTTACCTGTGTCAAGCAGTACGGGGAGTACATGATTACTTAGTGTGAGCTGTGAGAAGTGCGGCGCTTATTGCAGTTGGAGGGAAGGTCGCTGTGGTGCTGCATTGCAGTCGCTCGCTGTTCTCGCCTCGGCCGCTCGCTCGCGCGCTCAGTGCTAACCCCGCCTAGCACGAAGTGAAAGCTCCCACAAAAGTTTTGAGGAGGGAGGAGATAGAGAGAGAGGGAAAGAGAGAGAGAAAGTTTCTCCCTCCCTCTGTCACAACCTCAGCAGCTCTCTCTCTCTTCTCCGGCTGTGCAGATCAGGAGCGCGGCGAACGCTTCACTGTGCGCGTTTTTGTGCGCGCGCCGCTGAAGATGCGGAGAGTAGGATAAAGTGCAGACGCAGAGCAGGGCGGACTTGTGTGTTGTGAGGGGGAGAGCAGGAGAAGGCCCAGCGTTCACAGAGCGTCTACAAGTTCAAACAGTCGCGTTGGGATGAGAGCAAGAGCGTGAATCATCGGCGATATGAAACGCTCGCAGCCTGTGGATGTGGTGAAGCCTTACAGTTCATGTTTCAACAGGTTTTTACGTTTGCACTACACACTGCTCCCCACTTCCTTCTGTACCTGTGTCTATTGATTCCACAGAGGCCGAATTAGACATTAGCCATTCAGGAGAAATATCTCCAACTCAAGACTGGAGATTGATACACGTGCAAGAAACAGTACATTTACATTTTAGATTTGGCTGAAGCTTTTGTCCAAAGTGACTTCCAGGTAAAGGAACAATCAGCATAAATTTAGACGTGACAACACTGATGTGCGAGTTACATGAAGTTCAATACAAACTTCTTAGCCATAGAAAACAGTGCAGGTGCTGCAACAGTGCTTTCTGAAAGAGAAACATTCTACACTTTCATTAAGTGCTAATGAGTAATTCCAAGCACGGTCGGTGCTACAGCATCATTAACACGGTTTATTCATATTCAAGTGCTAAAGAGTCCAGGACATTCTTCTTTGTCATTAAATGTTTCAGCATTGGCTGATGTTAAGTTCTTTAAGTGCTTCTCTGCCTATGACCAGGCACGACGCAAGTAGTATTTTTTATTAAAATGATATTAAATTTAATTTATATATACAGTACAATATAATAAACTCATGGGGCCTCATTTATAAAAATAGTTAGACCACCAGATTAAAAGATGTGGAAAAGATTGTGGAAGATCATTATGAATCGCACACTAGCTACAGTTGAAAGTTCAAAAAGATCAATAAAATAATCGTCCAGAGGATTCAACACAACACAAGTGACCCTTGAAAATGACTGAAGGCCCTTTTGTTCATACAGTTTTAAATGCTTCAAACACTCCATTTTATGACCATTACAAAAAGAAGTGCTGTTCTAAAGCCTCACCAGACGCCTTTCTACTCATATGACACCACAGGTCAATGAAATTCTGTATTAAAAGCCATTTAAGGAATAACCTGTGACTGTTTAATCGCAACCACAAACTACTGTTAACAAGCTATAAGCGCTTGGTGGATTAAGTTTTTTTTATAGTGATTATTATTAATAATAAACTTAAATATTGATATATTTTTAATATTTTATTTTGTGCATTGCATACAGCCATAAAATCACGGTAGTACACAGCTACTCATGGCTTACTGCTTTAATATGGTCGTTATCAATGTAACATGTTGTATTGTACTAGTACAAGCTGTTTGTAATGGCAAATGGGATAATTTTTCAAACACAGACTGTGCTCACAAGACATAATATGTGAAACACTACTCCCAGTGTTTGTGCGTAAAGAAAAAAATCCACTTTGCTGATAAGATTGACGATTATATCTAAGGCGCCTATGTATGCAATGCAATGCAATAAGCAAGCTATTCAGGGACCTGACAGGAGTGGTTGTCAAAAAAGCTAATAAGTGATGTCAAACATTTGTCACACACTGAATAGAGACCCTGGTTTGTGCTCACACACTGACACACACATACGGGTCTGTGACTGTCGATTCCCAAGGCCTTGAACGCTTCTAACTGGAATGGGAGTGTGCGTAAAGAAAAGGCCGGCAGCGGAGGGAAAGAAAGCAAAGTTCTGGAGTGTGTGTCTGGGTGGGGAAGCATGGTGGGGGTGAAGTCATTGTGGGGAAGCGGAGCTGAAGTTTTGGAACTGACACCCGAGGCCTCAGGATTTATGAGGCCGGCTGCCTAGCACAGCACCACCGCAAGCCACTGCAGGGGAAACAAAGAGCGAAGCCGGCACTGTGTGGCCAATTACCGCACACAGCCAAGGGAGGGAGAGAGAGAGAGGGAGAGAAGGAAGGAGGGAGCACTCGGTCAGTGTTTGTCCTAGCGTGTGTCTGTGTGACAGGGGGTCAGGTCAAACCACACCATCTGCAGATACTGCAACTTAATGAGAGTTGCTTTTGGTGTGCGGTCACTGGCAGCCACTCATGACCCTTGGGACTACATGTATAAGTCTCTTTAAATAGGCAATATGCATTAGGGTGCAGAGTTCTGAGCGCATGTGAGAGTGTTACTGACTTTGCGCGATTATTTGTTTTAGTGACAAAAGTCTGTGGCTCTTGTTAAAGTGGTATTAAGGATGGAAACTTCAATGGTGCAACTTTTACCCAACACTTAAGAGGACTTGTGTACCATCGCTCCCTAAGTGAGCGTTTAATGGTCAGAGAGGATGAAGCTAACACATGGCAGAACCATATGCTGGGGCTAGATTAGGACAGAGCAGACATCTTTCTCGCAAGACTATAATGCACACGTTTGTGGCACAGTAAGCTGTGATAGCTCGGCAGTCAGCAGCATATTGAGGCCGGCATCTGCAAGGTGTTAAGTTATTCCAAACTCTTCTGTATTACGGATGTGTTGTGTGGAGTTGGTTCATGCTACGTGCTAATGCATTAGCTATTATTGCGGCTAAAACCACACCAGAATGACTCAGCACTTGGCAGCTTAAAAAGCTGCTGATCTGAGAACAATGAGCCAATCATCCAGAGGGTTTTCATTAAAAGGAGCCACTAGATTGACAAAAGATATGAGCACTGAATTAGGACTTCCTTATTCTGAGCTATTCACCATTATTACACCTGAGCAAGACTCAAGGCTGGACCACCAGCCCGTCCACAAACTCACTGATCCCTGATATCCAATATGGCCATTTCTGTTCCCCGCCCCCTCTCCTGCTTCTCAGCCAATGGCTTTTTCCCATTTTCCCTCCGTTTTCAGCTAGCCTCGGCACCCCGAGACACTCGATATGCCGGAGCAACCCAGAATTTCTCAGAGAAACTTGGCAAAAGCCATCCGCTGGAAACAAAAAGAAACAAAGAGTAGAAAACCGGCTCCCAGCTCATTAACAAACCCATTTTCAGTCATCCACGGACTACAAGCGCCATCCCTCCATCCCTCCAATCCTCCATCTCTTCATCCCGTCCTTCTGTTTTTATGGCCATTTTATTTTACTCCCATTGCTGTAAACCCAAATGAGCTTGCAGGGCGGAATTTTAAAAGCTGAGCACCGTTTATTCCCTCCTTCTTCTTCAACTGTGTGTAGTTTTAAAACCCTCACCTCTCCTCTCCTCTCCTCTCTCTCCCTCCTTCCCTCTGTGTCCTTCTCACATTTTATACAAGTGTGCTGCACATTATCGTTATAATTTGCGTTCCCACGAGAGAGCAGCGCTTCGGCGGAGTTGTAAGGTTTCTTTTTCTTTCTTTTTTTTTCTCCCCCAAAAGTGTGTGTGGAAATAATGATGGTAATGGCTTGCAGCTGAGGAAAGAGAGTTGTGAATGACATTATGATTGTGGTGCAATTATCAAGAGCATGAAAGTGGACTATCGTCGCTGTAATTACCGCTGACTCTAATAACAAATAAATAATAACAACAATAAGGATAATAACAATGGAAATAATAAAGATAATAGGAATAAAGAGACATACCCTGTAGGAATCAGACACTACAAAGCATTCTGGCATCCCAGGACCTCTGGATGGGTCTTCATTCACCAGAAAGGTTTCGGTGGCCTGAAAAGTAATAAAAAAAAGTCAAACATATCATTTTGAATAAGTCATTGATAGAATGGAGACAACAAATGGCATTTACAAGGTTTTAATGACAGAAATGGTGTTCATGTTTATTCATCTACCCATACATATCTCAGGAAGAATATTAGTTAAATGCAGATGCTGTTCTACCATTAGTAACGTGTACTTTAAAGACATTCCCTGCATTATTCCTCTACACAACATGGTCACGTGCTAGATTTACTAAACAGTGAGGCCGAATAGAACCACCCACCCAAACGAGACACTGCAGTGTAAGCAGGCTTTATGCTGTACGGCCCAGGTGCCATGTGGGTGTCTGTGATCGGTCTCAGTGGGTTCCCCAATACCACCTCAATACCGCTCTGTGTGCTGCACACAGCCAGATCAGAGATTCCAACTGGTCCTGTTCCGCACCTGCTGACTTTCCAGTATAGCCATGACTTATTCGGCACCCAGCATTCACACAGCAGGCCCTTTCTCCCTGCACAGCCGCCAAGGTAGTTTGTGTTTTCTCTGAGTGTCGACCCCATTCATGCCAGTTCATTTGTATGCTGAGGAAGAGCCTGGCTGGGGCTGAGGGGCTGAATGAGCTCCCCTTCCCACTTTTAGTCATTAGTAGAATAATGTTAAATCAGACAGCAAAGCAGCGAGTAAAGCCATGGCCAGGATATAAAGTGTCCCTCAGGATGTAAAGAATGAGAACACCATTCCTAGACAAGTATTTCTAGGTTTTGGGCATGAAGTCACGGTGCGTATAGCAAGAAACGTCCGTCCGTTACTGAAACTGTATGTAAGCACACACCCAGATTTTCTGAAAGGGCAGAACAGTCACTGTAAGCTCAACCAATCCCATGAACTGCATTTGATTCAAACTTCAGCATGCACACTCATATAAAAATGTTTAGCTATCCCTAACACACTTGTATAAAAATACACACAACATTAAAATGACAGACATACACACACACACACACACACACACACACACACACACACACACACACACACACACACACACACACAGGCATACAACAAACCCCAAACGCTAGCTAACCAAGCTA
>JBBIGC010000029.1:10963422-10984388 GCA_037576955.1 Lepidarchus adonis
GTTGTGGCTGAGTTTTTGTGTGACGTTTAAGTAATCACTATAAATGACTGCGATGCCTCCTCCTCTTCCAGATGGACTGGGTTAGATAATTATATCCTGGTCTCCATGTCTCCATAGAACTGATGTACGGCTGTCTCTCTGTGTAATAGAGTTTCAGAGTGCATGTCTTGATGCAGCAACTGGCCTTGTTAAGCGACAATAATTTTCTGAAGTACTTCTGAGCACACATACAGTATCTCACAAAAGTAAGTACACCCCTAAAAATGTTGTAAATATTTAATATTGTTAAATGGGACAACTGAAGATATTACACTTTGATATAATGTAAAGTAGTCAGTGTACAGCTTGTATAATTTGCTGTTCCCTCAATATAACTCAACACAAGCTATGAATGTCTTGCAACAAAAATGAAAACACCCCAAGTGAAAATGTCCAAATTGTATATATTTTGTAAATATACAAACTTTTAATTTGATGCATGTACCACATTTAAATAGTCAGGTAAGAGACAAGGTAACAAGTGAGGGTATCATGGCTGAATATTAAAAAGCATCCAAGTAAAGTGGTATAGTGATTAATTTGGTCTACAGTAACTTTTACAACTATTTAAAGTATTTGGTTGTACTTTTACCAGTTTAGAAATGGCAGTTTCTTTGTTTTTAATGCATTTTACAAAGTGCCAGAACTTTTTTGAAAATTTGCTTTGTAGATAGTAAGAACCTTTTCAACTCTTTCTTAGCAGACTGAACAACTGAAAACAAAAGTATTAAAATAATTGCAGATTATCATTTCCTGTCCACTCGTACCCATCTGTGGTTGTCCGTGAAATAGCAGTGAATGAGAGCTCCTATGTGGGCCTGTGAAGGGTTGAGGTCTATGGGGAGATGTAGAGAAGGACACTGGTTGTCAGATGAGCGGTAATTATAAGCCTAGTTATGGGGCGATGGCTGTTGCTGGAGCCGCGCTTGGCACAGCTCCCTAATTTGAGGGAATTAAAACGCGCTAGACGGGACCTCTTTGTGCACGCAGCTCCCCCCACCACCCTCAAACACACACGCATACACACACCCCCACTTGTGTTCCGAGTTGGCACTGAGCTGGCAAGGCCTCAGAGAGGGACCCTAACAGAGGGAAGCGCCTCAATGCCTATTTGACCCCGGGTAATATGGAAATCAGCAGCCGAAGAAGAGATACTGCAGAGTGGAGACTCGTCACTATACCATGCAACCATGCACGCAGAACCCCCCTCCCCACCACATACACACACACATACAAAGTAAGTGCTTGTATTCCTGCTGGTAGTCCATGAATACTGCCCACTCATGGGCCATGCTCCCCTGTTGTTAAATGCATTATTATAAAACAGTTCCAGGAAACTAATGGACTTTACATACACATTTGCACTTAAGAATGAGGCTAACATTGCACCTTCAGAAAAACCCAGATTGCAATTTGCCCAGTGCCAGAAGTCTTTAGTGTGATGTTTGCTTCATTATATTTGGAACTGAATATACAGTTTTTATAAACAGACATTATTCCAAGCAGTGTCAGAAACTACAGTCAAACCTTGTTAGCTCGCCCCCCATTAGCTCGCCAACAGATTTCCTTCCATGTATTTACCTCCATTACGATAGCTTTCCAACCCAACCTCTTGCCAAATTTGGAGCCCGGACCAATAGGCGTGAGCTAACAAGGTTTGACTGCACATAAGTCTATCTGAGATAATAACTCAACATAGTTTGAGGCAAATAATTTGGACTTGCAGTTTGCAAGTGCTTTCATTAGTTCTTTGCCACATTAACTTTGTACCTCCTGTGCAAAATCTACTAAACAAGGTTCAGGCACTACATGTCAAGGCTGATTGACAGCACCCTATAAATAGTTGTTCATGGGTTCTTAAGTAAAAGCAATGTTTTTTATTTGTTTTTTGTTTTGTTTTTTTACAAAAATGACTTATGACTTATAAATGGGTTCCCTTGCTTTAAAAGAAAACAGTTACATGTAAACATGAATATAAGGTTTCATTTTTACATCCGTATTGATTTATTTGCTGTTAACTAATTGCAAGAAGCTGATTATTAACAGCTCCATTAGCAAAAAATAAGAATGGGCAAAGATAGGGCTGATTTACATCTAGTCCAAGATGCAGATTCACAAAGTCTTTCTGTGATTCTATGTCAAACGGGCTGTTAGTATTATATGCAGTGAAACACCCCCTCAATTAATGATCCTTTAGGGCAGTTTAATGTCAGACAATATTTTCACGGACCGGCATTTAAGGTCTCGCGGACCTTAACAACAAAAAAAACAACAAAATAAAATGATACGACCAACACAAAAACTGTGGTATTTTGTAAATATAATAATAAAGGTGAATCCACTGTGTAATTATGCAACTTTATTAGCAGCGTCTTTCTGAAATGCGCTACCAACGATAAGAGTAACGTCCTCCTCTGCCCCTCACGCTCTGGTCACTATGGTAACGCATAAAAGGTCCTTTCAGAATAAGTTTTCAGTGCTGTTGTGGCGATCTCAGGGTTTTCTGCCATGACTTTCATACAGAATACCGGTAAAGTTGAGTCTCAAACATACTTAGATGCTACAGAATGAGATCGCATTTAGAAAAAAAAGTTTACATTTTTTATACGTCCCGGTTCGAAAAGCTCCACAGCCCGGTAGCGGTCCGGGGCTCGGTGGTTGGGGACCACTGCTTTAGGGCTTATTTTACTTTTAAAACCTGCAACGTTCAGGTTTGCCCCTCCACAATCTGCTTTCAGTACTAGAAAGGGTGAGTCTGAACAGCTTGCTCAACCCTATTTAAAATATTGTACATACACACAAATACATATTTTGTCATTTATACTTATAGGAGAAACAGTCCAAATGTGAGTGAAACAGTTTTACAGCTTGTGAACAACAGTGGAATAGGTGGTGGAAGATTAAATTAGTTGTGCCCTGGATGTTAAACATGTACAATGCTTTATCTGATGATTTTTTTGCTGTAATGTCCAGTCCGTGCCTCAGGCCCATTAAAAGCCATGTAATATTTGTGCATTCAAACCTGCTACACTAAACTCCCAGACTTTATTCACTGTCTCTGTCTGCCCCTAAAACTCTGGCCTGGCCTACTTTGTGTACCCACTGGTTTCACTTATTAAGTTTCAAAGGTTTCTGGGCAACGTGGGTTAATCAAAAAAAAGAGAGAAGTTACCAGGCATTTTTTTGGCACACCACTGCTCGTTTCTTGCCCAGGACGAGAAGGTTACCATGGCATCGGTGGGCACCTCATAAAGCAAATCATTGTTGGGGGTTGGTGTGTGTGTGTGTGTGTTCATGCCACACTAAATGCCCAAATGCCATGCCTGCATCCTCTAAATACTAAAGGGCACTTGCTGACGCCAGCCTGGTTTTTCATCCACACCATCTCGCTGCTTTTCTTTCTCACGCAAATTTCTCATCTGCCTGCCTATCGGCCAGCCGGCCTGCCAGTCTGTTTGTCTATCGGTCTTCTCCAAAAATGTCACTGGCTGCCCCTCTCACCTGCAGTATTGGGAAGGCCTGTCATCATGCTCAGTTGATTGAGCTTTTTCTGTGCTATTAACAACATCAACATGTTTGCATATGTGAGAGAAGTCAAGCAGAAAATGTAATCCTGGATTGGAGGTAGATAGAGAACCCTGCTGCATCAACTACGGGGTAAGGGGAAAATTGTGTAAACTGATATACTGATATATATATAAATATAAATTTTTTACTGATATATATATATTATAACTGATTATATATATGCCAAACTACTGTTTTAACAAAAGCATTTATTTGCTTAGAATGTTTAGTAGTTTTTTTAATCCTGGATCTATTGGAGGCCTTTATTTTATTCTGATTTATTGACCAAAAAAGCCCTCCATATCATTACACATGAGCTCTGTTGCAATAATCGTGTCATACATAGTTCATAAATATAACTATATTTCATAAATATAATTTAATGTTTATAAAATTGCAGTAGATAGTCAGAAATGTTACAAAAAGCAAAATATATAAACACTATAAATAACTACACCAACATGGCCTATGCCGACATCTTTTCTTTTTACACATCATGTTGATTCTGAAAGTTAAGCATTTGTAAAATGTAGAAATTAACTAAGAACTTTATATTACAAATACAAAATCTATTTGTAGTTACACAAATCCAGTAAAATAAATAAAGCACATGAAAGGTTACCTAAAAACTCTGCTGTTCAAGAATCTATTAAATATGTCATAAAATATTGGTTTGAAATATAAACTGATTGCGAACATCTGTCCAATGTTGGTCACTCTCAAGCAAATATCTGCCAATACCATATGATTCCAGAATTATCATAGACATATATTTACTAAATGTAATAATGAGGACAATAATAATAATAACAACAATAATAATAATGTATTATTACTGTTGTGATATTGTTAATTATGATGATTTTCAGATTTTTTTAAATCTATGAAATACTTCTTGCATCTGTCTTATAAATATATTTGTTAGATATGAATGGATTTTAAAGAAAAGCAAAATAAAGGAGACAACACTACCAGACATGCATCTGTAAGTTCACCAATAGTATGTGTAGCATTTATATTGTTTCAAAAAGAATTAGACTGAACTGAAATGTTGTGAATACACACATACTAAGAAGTCATTATACATTTTTTTAAACTAACAATGAAAATAACACTTTAATTTAATTTACTAATTCTTTATGTTAATGCTGCTCCACACTGTCACTTCACCTGCACCTTTACACAACCTACCTACAGTTTGTGTTGTAGTTTGTGTTTTTGTTAATTATCTGATAGTAGTTTGTATTTATTTTTCTTATTTTGCACTGCTTTTTATTATTATTATTATTATGTTCCTTATTTTATTGGATATATTTTCCCCCATACTCCTCCCCTGTGTGTGTGTGTGTGTGTGTGTGTGTGTGTGTGTGTGTGTGTGTGTGTGTGTGTGTGTGTGTGTGTGATATATATATATATATATATAGTCTGCAATAAGGCATTCAAGTAAGAATTTCATTGTACATGTACCTGTGCATTGTACACATGACAATAAATCTTGAATCTATTTTTTTCTTGGTATCATTTAAACTGTTGAATTACATATGACCTGGTAAAAGCCTCTTTGTTGCATTGCAGTCCAGAGTCCATGTGTAGGCCTACAACACCATGTACCCATCTACTTACAGCATGAAAAACACTGTCTGCATGGGCGGCCAATTCTGGTGATGTTGTTAGCATTCAAGGAAGGCTTAACGGCTCAAACTGCAAGATGTTTTAGTTTCTTAGCTGCCTGACTGATTTTCTCCCATGGCTTATGGGGGCCTGACCAAACATAGGCCTTAGTTGTTACAGTTATTGTTTGGTTTTCGCAGTTGTTAATGACTCACAATATCTCACAAGTCTTGTCTGAATTCTTCCCACTGTGCCAGGACTTGAAGAAACAAAAAAATTACACATACCTGGACAGGCCTTCACGCATCATACAAAGTTTATTGTCCTGAAAATCAGAGCATCAGTAGTCAGTAACCTGGTCCTGAACAGTGCCATCTTTCCAAAAAGCACAAAACAAACATCAGACTTCAGAAATAGAGACAGATTTGCTTATTTAAAACTCTTGGTTGCTTCCTGGAGAATGCCAAATAAAAGAACAAGTGTAAAATAAATAAGTTAAGAGATTTATGTAGAAAATATTCATGAATCATCGTTTTACAGACTTCAAATGTGGTGTTTGTGGGTTGCTAGAATAAGCTAATCCCCTATAACGTTTTTACCCAGGAGCCTGTTTTTTTTAAATAAAACTTATTTAAACTGGTCAGGGCGTTCATTATTTCTTCTTTGGGGGAGGGATAATAATGTAAGTAGTGTTTTTAGAGCTCAGTGAATAAACATCCTTACAGATAAAAATAGAGGGTGAAGAGTTAAAGCCTTAGCGAGCAGAGCACCCGGTTTGGATTTGCTGTTTATAGCCCTCTATCACGAGTTGCTAGCCTTCGTGTGAAAATACTGTAGGTTGCCCTCAAAATTCCTGAGCTCAGAGAGATCAACTTAAAATTAAGTGAAGAAACAGTCATTTTAACACCAAACAATACCGCAGGACAGGTGTGAGTTTATCTCCTGTTCAGTTTATGAGGCAAACCACGGATCCCGAACAACACTAGAAACTGGTGAGGTTTTGATCCCACCTGCATTCCGACAGACTCCGCCTTCCGCGCGACTATTGGCTAGTGTAAGCTCGGCTCCTGTGTTATGATTGGCTAATAATATGCAGACTACCGCGCGATTAGCTGACCCGTGGTAGCACGAACTATTAGCCAATTACAGCGGAAAAGGCGATACTTGGCGAAAAATAGGTAGAAAAAATAAAAATCTCAGGTGTGGAGAGTTGCTTATGAAAGCGAGTGAATGATCTAGCGCCCTCTGCTGGCTGATTGTCTTCAGTAAAGGCATCGTTCTGGCCCCGGTCGCCTCAGCCCGTATACACGGATAATTATCTTTAGGGTCCCAGCTATGTTCGCTTACTTTCTAATGGCAAAAGCAGTAGCCTGTATAACCTCCAAATCATAATGACTGTTTGGCCTGCAGTATCAGAGCAGCCTGTAAGCAGTGATGTTTATTCCTATACAAACTATAAAAAAAGATTTGTGATGCATATTTATTTATTAAATTATATCTGTTCTGTTGTTTTTTGGTCAATTTAACTTCTGTTTCTTTTTTCCCAGTGTACAGTTAATTATTGACTAATTTGTTTAATGATTGGAAAATGCAAAGAGATTCATGTGCGTTTCAAAAAATATCTAAACATCAAACCCAGAGCAAAATCTTTATAAAAGTAATAATACTTATATTTCAATATTTTTCAGGTACACTTCTGACATTGTCATGATGTCTACATGGATTTAAAAAATATGTACTTTAACTATTACTTATATTTATTTCTATAAGCTATTAATTGTTAAAGACAGAAAAAATGGAAGGATTTTAGCAGTATCACCTAAACATTAAAATATTAAATATCATTCAGAAACATCACTCAAATCTGTCAGATGCCCATGTTAATTTTCATGTAGATATCTGTTGGAATTTATATCAATTCTATCATCCCTACTTTCTGTTTTTACTTCTTCAGACAGGCAGAACCCCTGAGATTTTTAAAACTTTTTTGGCCCTTTTCTTTTCATTTTAAAAGAACCTGAATTACTTTTTGGTTTGTGGGACTTGATTTGAATATGCATCAGCTGTGCACACTTGTTCATTTTTTGAGCCCCTGCAGCACTTAGTTGTTTTAATTTGGTCTTTGTTTTAAGTTTACCTTCCTGAATTAATTACATTTTAGTTTTGCATAGAAAGGAATAAGTCGGAGGTGGATTGTGGGGGCTCCACAAATAAGACGTTGCTTAAAGGCCCTGATATATTTTAGAAACAGCTCTGTCTCTAAGGAAGCCTAGACTGTCTCTGTTCTACCAAACAATAAAACTATTATTCAAACAAGCCTTCGAACCAGTGTTTGCAAAGTGAGATCATGGTCTATTTCACATGAGCGAAGTATCGCATTCCGGCCTTGAAAATATGGAAAAACCCCAGTGTGGTGTGAAAGATTTGCCTTACTCTGCTCCGCTCCATTGTGCATCATAGCTGTGCATTTGGCCTGCAGACTACAGCCCGACCTCTTCAGCCTGTGAATAATAACACACAAGACGCATTTACATCATCAGGCTGAACACAGAGCGGGGAGGGGGGACAAGGCCTGAATGAAATATCAGATGCGTGTGGGACCAAATTCAAGGACTAAAGAAAGTAGCCTTTAAACCCACCTATGAGTGGGGGCTGCAGGGAGCAGATTCTGGACTGGGAGCAGTGCACTTCAGATACAGCAACACAACATTTAGTCTACATGAGGCAGGCTAGGAACTGCTGGTGGAAAGCAGCTTCTGAATAATCCTGTACAATGGAGATATCCCATTAGCCTGAGTGTAGATAGAGGAATAAAGGGGTATGGAGGGTTAAATCTGGGATTTTTCCCCCTGTCTTGGCACAAAGAGGCCTCGCCTGTTTTATACATGTGGAAAACAGCTC
This sequence comes from Lepidarchus adonis, assembly GCA_037576955.1. Classification (NCBI taxonomy): domain Eukaryota; kingdom Metazoa; phylum Chordata; class Actinopteri; order Characiformes; family Lepidarchidae; genus Lepidarchus; species Lepidarchus adonis. The sequence goes on from JBBIGC010000029.1 coordinate 10,971,541, forward strand.
CAAACAGATTTTAGTGCAAGACAGGTGCCAGCATAACCATCTGCTTTGAGTTTCACCCCTCCTCTCGGTTCTCTCATACACACATAGGCCTGTATGGTCCTTCACACCACCACCACCAACCCTGCCTGCTCCATAGGCTTTTCACTCTACACTTTAGGCAACTGGAAGGAAGCGAAGGAATCAGTATTCTCAGAGGATACAAATGCAGCATGAATGCAGGGTTTTGCACATCTTTGTGTGTACTAGTATAAGCGGAGCAACAAAAAAATGGCCACTTAGAAAGAGATTAGTCTATCAGGTGTAATATAATGACCGACGCAGCAGAATAATAAAAGGTGTTACATGATCTCTGGTTCAAAAATCCTACTTCAAGGAAAGTGCTTTTTCAGAGCGAAGCTGCTCAGTGGGTCTGCACGGTGCTGTCCCGGAATGAACCCAAGCGAAACCCCCCAGCCCTCCCCATCAGAGCAGAGCAGCTCCATAAATCACCTGTGGAGGCATGAGGGATATGAGCCATGCTGTAGCCAGAGCCCAAACACAGGAAAACCAGAGAAGACTCAAACTTCATGCTTCACAGCTATTTTTTTTTTTGTTTCGATGAGCTATTGAGCCCAATACAAAGAAACACACATGTATTTCCTCTGCGGGAATTCGGCTTCGCTGCATTCCAGACTCGTGAGTTCAACATGAAGCTCCACTTTGAAAATGTTTGCCGTCAAAATAACCCCCTCTTTCCGGGCAAAAGGACTGTGTTTTCCTTAAAGCCAACCGGTGAGTTCACTAACGTGAGCCTGGAGCCTGCGCTCATTAGACCCAAGATGGCGTCCGACGTAACTCGACCAAGCGGACGGTGAGGGTGCGCGTCGAGCTGAAAAGGATGTTCTTCTATCGCTACGGTATGTGTGGGCAGACTTTGGCCAGCAGATGAGGTGCCAATTGGGCTTCGAACAGCGGGGGGTTTTCTTTAAAAGATGGAAAAGACTGCGCAGGTGCTCCTTCTAAAGACGAACCGGGTGCCAGAGAAGTTTTGGCGAGGCTCGTCGAGCTCTAGGTGCCATTTTGTCTCGTTTGTTTACGTCCCCTCTTTTCAGCGTACTTCTCTTTCTTTTCTCCTCCTTGAGGCCGACAACAATCACCTTTTCAGTCTGTATACTTGAGAGCGTTTCTAGTAGAGTCTGCTGGGGAGACTGTGGCAACTTTTGACGTGATCGAGCGCCATTTGGCATCGACAGCGCAGTAATAGAAATGTAGTGTACAAAACCAATTCTGTGTAGGCCTATAAAATATGCTATTCGCTATTTGCCACAGTGTCAGTGCGAAACGCACGCTTGTGCCAAACCAAGCAAGAGAAAGCGAGGTGGAGCTTTGGGCTAATTGCTTTATTCCTATTAAAGGTGGTAAGCCCATGATGTGAGCAGAATATGGTGCACAACATGTTCCTTGCGGTTTGGCGCTCCTTTCATCCCCCATTTTAAGTCGGCAGCTGAGGCCTCGAATGATTAACTGGACAGGGTGGTCATCACTACCTCTGTCAATGAACTCAATAAACCATGCTCACTGCGTGTGTCCATGCATAAGATCGCTGTGTCCAGTGCGCAGTCACATACCTCACTTTGTGTGCCTATTGATTTTATGTGATCAGACTTCCTAGAGGGTTTTGCCCCTACATCATCTCGTTAAATGGCCGTTGTAATCCATCCTGAAGCACAGCGGCAGACAAAGCGCGCTTTGTGTTGCAGCGCTTATGCACACATGGCGCCGAGCCGCAGCAGACCTTGGCAGCCCCTGCGCACAACATTAAATTGTCAGAAAAATGTCTCAGACAAACCCGATCGGGTCATGCTTTTGCTTTAAGGTATTTAAGCACAAACATTGGCAAGCTGTCTTTAATTGTATTGTTCTCTTTAAAAGCATACAGTGCACGGCGTATGGAGGACCTAGGGAGCCCGGCCAAGACGCTCCAATGCAATATGGCACCCTGGATCTCCTGAAGGCTACCTGAACATTCTGTACCCTCAATATTCAGTAATGTGCCTCAATCGTAGGGACGCAAAGCAAAATGATGAAGGGGAAGCAGGGGGGCGGGAGGGGGTAGGCCATCTGTCTGTAGTGAGATTTGGGAGAAGAGGGAAAATAAATTGAAAAAAAGGCGCAACAAGAAACAGGGAAGATCTAACTGCTGACACTGGTCTTGCTTCTTATCCACTACTATTGAAAGAGGAACCGAAAGCATTACTAGTTTTGGCTCCCAAAGCAGTAAATAGAAAATTATGAAAGGAAGTTCAGGTTGAGGCGATACTAACAAAATCACCAAACCACAGTTTTATTACGTTTCGATGGCAATATGCTCCCACTGTATATAACGAACTCATTGCTGTGACTTTATTAAAGACCGCTGAGAATTTTTATACTGAAAGTTATGACCATTACATATCTATGCTGTGTCTGTAAATACCTAATATTCAAAATCAGGCTTATAGAACATAGGTCAAATAAAACAATAAAACCCATTTTAATCAAACTTTCAGTTTTCAATGAAGTGTTGGACTACATTGTTGTAGATAATTAAAAAGCAAAACAACATTCAATTTTCCTCATGAAATAAAGTAAATAAATAAATAAATAGGATCCAAACTGTCTTTGCTGCTTGATTTTTCACAATTTTTCACAATGCAAAATTATATATGCTTTTCAAATGTTGATATTTTGAAAAACTTTCTCAATAGATTGAACAGGATTTTTCTCAATGTTCTGTAAAGTTTGCCCAACTGGGCAACAGTTCCTTTGAAAGAACGTGGAGCATGGACAGATTTTCCAAGAACCCTCAAGAAACCAATTTGAAACATTAAGGATAAGTCAGCACTCAGCCCAAATAAGTCATTACAGCCCTTATATCACAAAGGAGAATATTGTGATATGATTAACAAATGATGCATCATTCAGCCTCAGTACAAAAGGTAGCTTTTGCCAACATGAGCCTCTAAGATCTCCCCGTGCCACTGCAATACATAGATTAGCATTTTTCTCTGAGTTGAATTTGCTCATTCGAGGTGTAGAGGACCCAGCCCTGTGCTTGGCGGAGCCGGAGCCCAAGCGGCCTTCTAATAGAAACACCAAGCGGTTCGCAGTAACAGTGGGCGACAAGGGCACCTTGGGTTTGCAGATGTTTCAGGCCGATGACAGATGGCTGTGGCGCGGGCGCGGGGAGCGGCAGGATGGCGTCTGCGCCAGCCCAGTGCCACCTGCACCCCTCTGCCAGTCCCCATCTCCATAATACCCTCCACAATGGAGCTGATGGGCTGTGCTGTGTTGGGCATGCCTGGCAAGTGAGTGTGCGCACATTTGTGTATGTATATGGGTGATGACTCAGCTCTAGAAGATCACTGTGTTCCAGGCAAAGGTGTAACCTCTGGATTTTCTTAACACAATGGGGGGAAAATGGGGGGTGTACCTTTTGCTGTATTGTGTAGATTATGGATTACTTCATTATGAAGCCATTCCATGGATCTCCACCCTGTTTGTCCATTATCATATCTGCATTTAGGGTTTTTTGCTATTTTATGAGATTTATCTTGATGTATTTCAGACGAAGACACATTCACAAAATTATTACATATTTGATTAGCGCTGATATGCTTACAAATTAAAGGGATGTGTGTAAAGGGAAACATTAAAGGGTGGTGGGCTGGTATCTAGACCTCCAGAGGGAAGCTACCCAGACAATGGTGACATTTGAATTCATTTATTGACCATTAACAGTATTTAACGCCTTTGGCAATGCAGTTGTTTTCCACGAGCAACCGTGCATCTGATTGGCTGACAAGGCCTGCCAAATTCCCAGCGGTTGGAAGCACAAGCGATGAAGGGCGAAGCAGACAGAGAGCAGGAGGCAAGTTAGCAAAATGTCAAACTACTCATTAATGTGGACACACACAGCCAGCATTGTACGAGACAAAATCTGCTCTCAAAGGTGGAGAAAACAAAGGAAACCTGCCATTATTAATATTGCACATGTTACTGAGCATTGACAATGCACACTTGAGTGTTTAGAATGAACAAATTGAATTTAATGGGGAAAGTAACACTTAGAACCAGTAGTTATTGTAATCAGTATTCATTATTTGTTGCTAAGTTGTCTTTAGTGACAGCTAGTTCTCATTTTGAGATTAATAAGAACAATCGATCAATAGCTCATCTGCTCTACCGTCAGAATGGAAGCTCCTTCAAAGCTTCAGCAATGAAATAGTGTAATGAGCTGTGTAGCACCTACTGGCATTCATCACTATACAATCACTCCATATTTCTCAACTCCACTGCACTTTATCAAATATAACTGATTGATATAGAAATATAGACGTTTATGCATTAAAAATGAATAGAAGAAGAAAATACTTTAGTAAGTTTAAACTACTGACAGTAAAATAACAACATACAAAGTAGAACTATTTTGTACAGTTCATATATCACTACCAGAATATAAATTGGATGTAAATATGTAACTACATCATTATACTTGTATAGCAAAATGCAATAATTTTTCAGGGTCTCATTTCAGCTTGTTTCCACATGTGTCTGTGAAAGTTTAAACTTTCTATGCGGCAGAAAGAACCAGCACATAGAAGAATTCAGTGGTTTCAGAGTGAAGTACATTGGCAGTAATTACCCCATCCATCTTAATGGAGTCTGGTGGGCACCCTTTTACAGATCAGTTCTCACTAAGCCCAGCATTTTGATAAATCTCTGCTTAAATTAGCCACCCCAGGAGCCTAGGGCCTCCTTCACTCTCTCACTCTTCATTCATCATCTCATTAAGGAGTTGGGGCAAGGCTAGCTGTGGCTTTCCCTGCCCACTGGGAACTTTCGGCCCACTCTTGGGGAGACACTGCGAGTAAGGGGGCATTGCTGAGCACTGATGATAAAGCAAACAGTGAATGGTGGATTAGTGTTTTATCAACATCAAGAAAATGGTCGACCAATAACATCACTGTGTTGCTCCATGATTTTTGTGTTCATTTGTGTGGTTACTTATGTCATTCATGACAGTGAGCTGTAAACTTTACACTAAAATTAAGCTTTGCACTGGTAGTTCATTCCTTATCATCCTGAACGTAAAAATGAATAGCATTGGCCATTTTCCCAAGAATTCATTGTTGATGACATTTCTGTTGAACCAAAACCGTAAGAAAACAAAAATCAGAGGGTGAAGAAAAAGGGTTGTTTCCACAAAGATGCCAGTGAACATGTCTAACTGGAAAGACGACAAGGTTCTGTTGGTAAGGACCAGTTATCAGACAAAACTGCTACATCCTGGTGTCTAAATGCAATGGCTGTGTGCCACATGTGTGAAAGGGCAACACTAGAAAATGTCTGGACAAGGTTCTGATGTCTGTAATGCACATGTGAAACAACTACTGTGTAAACATTTCTAGAAGAATGAGATTCTAAAAACCAGACATTTGAAGGTGTTTTAGTTACATTAACATACAGTATCTCACAAAAGTGAGTACACCCTTCACATTTTTGTAAATATTTTATTATATCATTTCAAAGACAACATTGAAGATATGACACTTTAATACAATGCAAAGAAGTCAGTGTACAGCTTGTATAACCCTCATAATACTCAACACACCGCCATTAATATCTAAACTGTTTGCAACAAAAGTGAGTATACCCATAAGTAAAAATGAACAAATATTGTGTGGCCACCATTATTTACCAGCACTGCCTTAACTCTCTTGGGCATGGAGTTCACTAGAGCTTCACAGGTTGCCACTGGAATCCTTTTCAACTTCACAACATCACAGAACTGGTGGTTGTTAGAGACCTTAGAGTAAGTTTCTTTCGTAGGCAGTGATAATCTTGGAGGTGTGTTTGGGATTGTTATCATGTTGGAATACAGGAGGAGATCATGCTTTGTTTCAGTATGTCACAGTATATGTTGGCATTCAAGGTTCCCTCAATGAACTATAGCACGCCAGTGCTGTCAGCACTCATGCAGCCCTAAACCATGACACTCCCACCACCATGCTTGACTGTAGGGAAGTCACACTTGTTTTTGTATTCCTCACCTGGTTGCTGCCATACATGCTTGACACCATCTGAACCAAATAAGTTTATCTTGGTCTCATAAGGCAACATCTGGATATGACGCTGAGCATGTGCACTCAACTTCTTTGGCCGACCATGGCGAGGCCTGTTCTGAGTGGAACCTGTCCTATTAAACCACTGTATGGTCTTGGCCACTATGCTGCAGCTCAGTTTCAGGGTGTTGGAAATCTTCTTACAGCCTAGGCCATCTTTATGTAAAGCAACTTTTTTTTTTTTTCAGATCCTCAGAGAGTTCTTTGGCATGAGGTGTTGCCATGTTGAACTTCCAGTGACAACAGTGTGACACCAAATTTAACTTAATATTGGCACATTGGGCACAATTTGGATATTTTCACTCATGGGTGTACTCACTTTTGTTGCCAGCAGTTATGACAATGAGAAGGGTGTACTCATATTTCTGAGATACTGTATATACAGAAAGTGAGCACGTCCCTCATATATTTGTAATGTAACACATAGCCATTAATGTCATATCCACTGGAGAGCTACAGATCATTGAGGGAACCATGAATGCCATGTACTGTGACTTACTGAAGCAGAGCATCATCACTAAATTTTACAAACTAGGCTGGAAGGCATTATTCCAATATAATAACGACCCAAAACACCAACAAAATGACCACTGCATTGCTAAAGAAGCTGAGGGTAAAGGGGCTGGACTGTGGGGCATCCGGAAATGGAAGGTAGAGGAACACTCTAACATTCACCAGTTTCATGATGTCCTCATGGAGAAGTGGAAGAAGATTCCAGTGGGAACCTGTGAAGCTCTAGTGAACTCCATGCCCAAGAGAGTTAAAGCAGTTCTGGAAAATAATGATGGCCACACAAAATATTGACACTTTGGGCACAATTTGACCATTTTCTCTCACTTCTATTGCCAGTAGTTTAGATATTAATGGCTGTGTGTTGAGATATTTTGAGGGCTTAGCAAATTTACAGTTATATAAGCTGTACACTGACTACATTGTATCAAAGTGTCATATTTTCAGTGTTGTCCCATTAAAAATATAATAAAATATTTACAAAAATGTTAAGGGTGTGAGTTACTTTATTACTGATATTTATTACATTTATACAAAGTTACCTTTTAAAACAAACAGCTACAATATGAACTTTTCCCTTTTGTGCTGATGCAGCACGAATGAAAATCAATACTGCACTCATTGCTACCAAATGTTGCAACCAAATGTTTTGTCAAGGATTCTTTAGGAAAGGCAATGGTTATTTACAACCCCCCAGAAACTTGACTGGGCCCCCTGGTGCCCCTTCAGTGCCATTGATCAAGAGGACTGTCAGACTGACAATGCCCAGTGCAACTGAAGCGCTGTCATTAGCTGCTAGATTTGGATGAGGAAGTGCCATATTTTATAGACAGAGAGAGAGACACAACTCAACCACACGACATCTTTGTACATGGTGAGTACACAATCGATCATATATTTTGAAATATTTGGACTGAGGTGTTATCATTGTCTACTTCAATTATACACACAGGTGAAATCAGCAGCAGCAGTAGTGAGTGATATAGCTTACTGATTGCCTTACAGATATTTACAGATAAGAGCAAAGGCACAATCTTTTTGCCCAAACTGACTACAAAAAAGTGCTAAAAATCTGAGTTTTCTGATATCTAAAAAATAATTCCAGAACTGGTCAGTGGAGGATCTATGGCATAAAACATTTGGATTGTATGAAAATGGTTCTATATATATTTTTATATATACATAATTTGCTAAATCTATTGACCAGTTTCACTGAATTTTTATACCGATCATAACAGCATCTGGAGAATTATTATGGGCATTTCACAGTTATATGTTTGTCAGCACAAACACAAGTGCTGGGTCGCTTAGCTTTCCAAGCGGAAATGTTAAAATATTAATTCCACACTGAGAGAACTGTACTTTTATATTTTTACTATCTATTTGTTCTGGCATATACTGATGTCTGTGCATTCCATTTTCCCTCTTTATTAAACTTTCTTTTTTCTTGAGTTAACAGTCCACACGACTAAAACTTGTACAAGGAAAAATAGCAGGATGTTATGCTCTTGCTGGCGCTGTAGTCTTTTCCTCTTCTGTTAATTTGCCAAAATGAAACCCCCTCTTATTAAAAAACTAAATTACCAGATGGTATGACTTGATTTTATGTTGTTTCATAATTTACCAACATAACATTTTTTATCATGTTAGCCTAAATGTAAAGTAGCATTTAATATTGTCATTAAATGAACTGAGGTGAATAAAAGAGGAGAAAAGTGAAGTAGGACGTAAAGAAGACTGAAAGTATGCAGGAATCAGGATGTGTGTGTGTGGGTGTAATTGGGTTAAATCATATCTGTAGTCCCATAGGGAGCTGTAAATTAAATGGTGAGTATGGGACCCTATGTCCCAGCCCCACATTTAATGCCATTTTAGCTGCAAAGCAAGCAGAAATAAAAGCCTTCTCTAGGGCCTGTCCTGTCCCTCCTAAACTCTCTCCATCTTCCCATCTCTCTCTCTCTTGTCTCCCGCAGTGACAGAAGCACATCACTAACTACAGCACCATGTGGTACATCCATTACTATAAACCACTTCACCACTCCCTGCTGAACACCCTCCCCCATATCCCCCCTACCAGAACATCATTTTTGCCTGCGGTTCTCAATTGGGCTCATTCCAAGTTGAACATTAGCAGAGAGAAGTGTGTGTGTGTAGGGAGGAGGTGGTCATTTAATCATAGCCATCCAGAATGGCTGTATCTCTAAATTTCCTAATCTGCCCAAAGGAACAGGCTGTAGAAGGCCAACAGTGAAACGACTGGACAGTGATGATAATCCGTCTAACTACGCATTTTACAGTGGACTGTTCAGATCCACTCTTGATTAAAAGCATTACTCAACCCATTCACTACAAAACTGATAGTTCTGGCTCTAAAATCTGATTAAACCCTGTTGTAAAATGTTTGATAAACACACATCAGTGCATTTTTGTATTAAAACATTAAGCTATGAAAACACTTGAATAGATAATGAAGTAACCTTTGACTGTAGTATTGCTTGGCATTCATACCCTACACTCCAGGAAAGGGTATTTACCCAGTGCCACAGACAAAAAACATTTTTGATTCCCCTGGAGAACTTTTCTTTTGCAAATTCCTGAGTAAATGTAATTTTTGTAAATGTGATTTGTAGTAAGGGTTCTAGAAACATTTCACAATTAACATCAACAGGAAGTATTTCTTATAGAAAATAGTAGTTGTGGCCTTTTAAAGTGTTGACTTTTAAAGCACTGTAGCTTTATTCAACCCCTGTGTGATGGATTTGTTTCTGTGGCTGTTCTGAAGTGAGACCACCATTAGTGACTGCTAATGAACAACAGAGAGGCACAATTAGAGTGCAAATTCACTGAAATGCTGTGGCTAATGTGGTAATTATTACAGGTTATTTAAAGTTTTGTTGTTGTTTTTTTATGGTCAATTGTTGGGCTATTATTAGCTTTCATTCATTGGACTCTTCTCTCTAACTACCCACTGAACATGGGATTTCACAGCCAAATCCTCCTAATGGTTTCAGTTCAAACACTTTATTTTATTTTCTTCATTTTTAACAACATTTGAGAACTATTTGCAGTCTCTTTTCATTGTAACACACTGGGAGGGTTGCACACAGAAATTGCTTACGGCGCCTGTTAAAATGACCACACAGCTGCTTTAAACTGCTACATTTAGCCCTTGAATATGAGTGCACAACCTCTCCATAAAGGTAATGGGTTTAACTTTTAGATAAATAACAGTTTTGGAAAAAATGTTATTTACACAAATATTTTTCTTTTTACAAGAAAAAAAGTAGCAAGTGTTAGTAATCTGAAATTTCATTTGATCTACAATTATAGAAAAATATAAAGAAGAAAACATGGCAGCCTAAATTTTAACAATACTTTATTCTCTTTTAAAGACACTGTGCATCATATACATTTACATTTACATTTATTCATTTGGCTTTTGTCCAAAGCGACTTCCAGGTACAGGAACAATCAGCATAAATTCAGACATGACAATACTGATGTGCGAGTTACAGGGAGTTCAACTTAATCTTCTTAGTCATAAAAACAGTAAAGATGCTACAATAGTGCATATAAGTGGTACAGCATTACTACCTGAAAGAGAAACACATTTCTACACTGTCATTAAGAGCTAATGATTAATTCTAAAACAGACGGTAGGTGCTACAGCATAGTTAACATGTTAACATGTCCTATTCATATATACAAGTGCTTTAGATGGAGATAGAGGTAGTCGCGGATATAAAGTCAGAAACACAAGCAAGTCTATTTTACATTACTTAACAACTCAATGCAGTTACTGGCAGAACATTTTTTATGATTAAAGCTCACTTTTTGAATTATGTGATTGATGAACTATACAAATGTATGCAATGGCTTGAGCTGACATATTTACATAAAAAATGTCAAATGTGTAAGGTCTGGCTGCTAGCAGCCATTTTTGTATGTTCTTTGCTTGTGGGGTTTTTCCGTTCATCATGTGGTTGTGTTCAGCTGTGTCTTATTTTGTGTCTCCGCCCCTTTCAGGTGTGTGTCGTTAGTCTCTGCTATTTATGTTGGCCTTTCTACTACTCAGTGTGGATTCATGTTTTTGTCTTTAACACAGGCAGGGTGTGCCTGTTGTGTGATTTGGTGTGTACTTGTTTGGGTTATTTTCACCTTTATTTTATAATAAATGGTTTTTGCATCATACTTGCAATTGTCCCAATCCAGCGACCAGAATCATGACAAAATGACAATATAAAGCAAACTGCTAATTATATTTCCGGGATATGCACATTTTTAATCACTTACAAAAACAACAAACCATCATTATACTAACAATTTCAAACTCTTACATAGATCAGGTTTTCATTATGTTTTAGTGACATTTGCCTCAAACTCGTGACAAATTCAACTGACTGACACCATTTATGAAATTTATGTCTGACACCATCTGAATGATCACCTTTGGGCTAATGATTTTTTGAACTATTTGAATTATTTATATTGCATTTTACTTTTTTTTAGAATGCTTACATTTTTTAAAAAAGAAAAAAATAAATACATAAAAATTTTATTCAAAAACAGGCTTAAATTATGGTTTGAATTGAGGCTAAAACACAACCTAAGGAAGATCAGATATTAAATGCATTAATGAAAAGAAATGTTTTAATTCCTTTTAAAGCTATCAGTGGACTGTGGTGGCATCAAAGAATCAGGGAGAACATTCCACAGAAGAGGTACATCGGCACAGAAAGCTCCGTCCGCCGTAGAGCTCCGTTCTGGGTATTTGTAGCCGGTTTGAGTGAGTGGAGTGGAGGAATTGTGTTGTGGTTTGTGCGATGAGTAGTTCTTTGAGGTTGGTAGGGGCATTTCCATGGATGGGTGAGGAGAGAGAACTTGTATTGAATCCTGGTGGAGATGGGAAGCCAGTGGAGAGAGTGAAGAATGGAAGAGATGTGTTCATATTTCTGTTCATATTTCTGTTTTTTCATCAGGATTCTTGCCTCTGAAGACTCTTGCTGGGAATCCCAATGAGAATTGGCAGAGTTTGTCAATATTTTGGAGATGATGGAACGAGATCTTGCAACGGTGATTTACATGAGATTGGAAGGTGAGACGGGAGTCCATGTCAACGTAACTGATGAGGAGAGTGGAATGTCGTCACCAGAGAAAGTGATACTGGTTTTGGATGGTGACTGGATATTGTGTGGGGTGCCTATTCTGATGACTTCTGTCTTGGATACGTTATATATATATATATATAAGTCAGAACTTACATCAGTGAGGATTTTACCTGGTCTCAGAAATCACTGCAGAAACTAAACTTGAAACTAGAAACTAGAAGTTTGAGGAAGTTTGACTTTCACAGTTTAGAGTGTCTTTACCAGCGCAATTACAATATGCTTTGCTAAATGCTCGTCTCAGGACTGCAAGGTGATAAAAACTCTAGAACAGTCTTCCCAACACTCCAGGACATTTATACTGCCATGGTCAGCAGGGGGTCACACAATATTATTCAGGACACCACACATCCATAACATGGTCTTTTCACACTTCTGCCATCAGGGAGACATTACAGGAGCGTGAAATCAAGGACAAGACTCACAAATAGCTTCTACCCACAATACATTTAACACTGCCACCCTAACGAGGCACAGAGCGCCCTTCTTTTCAATCTTCATTCAATTCATGGTCCAAACTGCTTATCCTTGTTGGTTCGTGTGGACTCTGGAGCCAGCTAACTACAGGTAAAAAAAGGCAGAGTACCTCCTGGACAGGAGGGCAACCCAACACAGAGCAACTCACACCTATGGTCCATTCAGAGAAGCCAATAAAACTAAACTGCAAACCATTGGACAGTGAGTGAAAGTAAAGCATCCAAATTCAACCCAGGTGAACTTACACCTAAAGGAACCTATGGAAAACCAGGGATCAAATCTTGGACCTTCTTGCTCTGAGGCAACATTCAAATGTACATTTTTGCTAAAATTTTATTTTAACCTATCAATATTTGTGTAAAGGGATACTGGCAAAGTACTCATTGAATGGTCTAAATCAGTGGTCCCCAACCACTGGGCTGCGGACTGCTACCGGGCCATACAAAAAACCCCCATTTTTAATATGATCTCAATCCGTAGCATCTAAGTGTGTTAGAGACTCAACTTTGCCGGTATTCTGGATAAAAGTCATGGCAGAAAACCCTGAGATCAC
>JBBIGC010000029.1:10993807-11011535 GCA_037576955.1 Lepidarchus adonis
CTGGCAGTATGAGGCGATTCCTTAACCCTACAGAAGTTGCACAGGTTGTCCAACTTCTCCAGGATGGCACATCCACATGTGCTGCAGCAGGAAGGTTTAATGTGTCTCCCAGCACAATCTCCAGAACATGGAGAAGATTTCAGGAGACTGGCGGTTATTCTCAGAGAGCTACTGTCCAAAGTCAATACTGGTTCATTTTAAATCCCTTGCCAGGCTCAAAGGTTCCAACGGCCAGGACTGGAGCTGGACACCCCTGCTATATACCCTATAGCCTGGAGAAAAAGGCATTGGTCCCATTGTGTCTTACAATGGGTTTAAAATGATCTCTAAATTATTTTAAAAAAACAACATATTTCCACTGTAAGGAACATTATGCTCAAATGGTTTAAACTTTAAACCACTGCCAATTTGCCCAGCCTCAGCATACTCATCTGAAGAGCAAGCCATGATGCAAAAAGCCCCATACTTTCATCAGGGGATTAGCAGACAACTCTTGCAACTGTTGGTGTAAAAATGGATATAACTACAATAAGAAAGATTTGACCTCTATGGGGAGCATGTAAGGAAAAACCTTTCCTACCTTAACTTATCATGACTACAGTCAACTCATTTGCGCACTGCTATTCACCCAGGCCCTAAATTTGGGGAGAGGTGGGGTTGGCGGTAAATGGGGGTGAGATGGGGTAAATAACATGGAAGGAAATTGCGGTCCTGCAGCTCTTCATGGCAAGAGGCAGCTAACGGGGTTTGACTGTACAGTTAACAAGGACTTTTGGAATGTTATAGGTGGTGTTTTCTGGTCACAGTAACAGTACACATGTGGTGTAGCTCAAAGACAGCTTTTCCAAACAAGAACCTCATAGCAACTGCGAAACCTAGTTGTGAAAATGTTATGATTTGGGGTTGCTTTGCTGCCTTAGGGCCTGGGCAACCTGCAGTTATCAGGGGCGGAGAACAGCAGTACGTGCAAGAACACTACAGAAAGCCAAGTCACAGAGAGTTTTTAGCTAATTTAGTGAGGTTACTTGTTAGGGAGGTTAGGCTAAAGTATGGTTAAACAGAACTTTGGGCATTGAACATTTGGAAAATAACATTTAGGGAATTTGTGTGAATATGGAAACTGTTATTAACACCTGCCATATTCTGTTATCTAGATTACTCTGCCAAACCACAATTAATGCATTGGAACACATTTTCAAAGAGCTGTTTGGCCAATACCTGGAGCAGCCTGCAGGGCGTGCTCTGCCTCCAGCAGTGTTTCCAGCATGCCTTCGGTCAGCTCTGGTCGCTTGCTGATCATAGAGAACCCGTTCCACATATACATCATCTCCTGGAACATGTAACACAATCTGTCCTGTTTACTCAATGTACAAATGTATTAACAAAATGTATTAATTAATATAATTGTCAATTAATATATTATTGATCCCACAAAAGACGCATGAAATACTTTTAGCATGAAAATTTTTTTTGATATGTAAAAATATTAAGCAAACTGGCTGACCTGTTTTATTCAAGTAGAATAATGTTCAGAAATTAAATATTAAAAAGAATAAGGCTCAGACACCTTAACGTTAATTTTCAAATCCCCTAAACATCACAATCCAATGTGCACAGCATAAGCCACTTTCCAATCCTTCACTTTACTTTTTCCTATGCTTCAATTTTTTATTGACTTTCTTTCTATGAAAATTTACACTGACATTTTTGCAAGGTCAGTTCATTTCTGAAGAATAAAATGATGCAAATGACATCCTCTATGTCCTCATAATTTTTCTTCTGCCCTACAGCACAGACTGGGCTATTCTGGTGGAGGGACCTACACCGTATTAGACTGTGTCTTCTATTTGTGATTTGATGTGGTGTGTGAATGTGCCATAACATTAAATAACATTAGCAATAACATTAAAGCCAAATGGCTTTAATGTTATTGCTGATCAGCGTATATTTAAGCATTCAGCATCTTGGGAATGTACAAGTATATTGTCTTCTTACAAGCACAGGTACACGGAGTCGCACAGGGTTGCTGGCTTTGTACCGTCTTGCTTTTCGGATGGCAAACTTCTCTGTGGGTGGAGACTTCCCTGCTATCTTCTGTTTGAAGGTAGGCACCTGTCTGAAAGAGACATAGAAAAACAGACAGAAACCAGCCGTTTTGTATATAAAAGCTCTCTGCATGCATGTTAGAAAAGGGAATGGGAAGAAAGCTTCTGAAATTTTAAGTCCAAATTGCAAAGCAAGTCTTTATGATGGCTGACAGTAAGGTGTGTCTGTGTTTACCTGAAGAGCTCCACCTCGTCCTCTCCAAACGGCCTCGCCTCCCCTTTTGGCAGCATACTGAGATAAGCAGCCTTCATGTACACATACATAGCCTGAGAGAGAATGCAATAGTGTAAAACCAGGGGAGAGAAGTGAATTTCGTTGTGTGGTCATGTGAATGACTCATGCATTGTTCTAAAGTAGACAGCTGCTTTGTTCATGAATCAAAAGCATCAATACATTCAACTGTAATCTATGAAGCTTAAAGCCATAGTCTGGCAAAAACATTTTTTATCTACAATGGTTTAATATAGAGTTTGTTCACTATGATCTAAAAAACAATGATAAGGTCAGTACAAGTGTTTATGGCACAATCACACACCACATCAAATCACATATAGAAGATGCAATGCTGCCTGACCTTGGACCAGCGGCTCTCCTGGCTGAGCAGGTCAGCGTAGAAGTAGGCCATTTTCCAGTGTCTCTTGTAGGTGAAGCACCACATCAACTCCCAGTAGCACATGTGATGAAACTGCTTCCAAGCCTGCTGTGCCTTGCAACCATCCTCAAACAATGCCACTGCCTAGACACATACAGACGCTTCAATCACTGACAGTTTTTTGGATAATGTTGCATTTTTCTTCATGCAATGAAATCATTAATCTAATGTAACCAACAAGCTAGCAAGCTTTAAACCATTGTTCAGTTACTTACAATTTAGGGAACATCTACACAGTTGGACCAATGTATGTCACTGAAGCTGTCACTACTTGATAGTTACATTATAGTCACAGGTCATGGTGGAAAAGCAAAGAAAAAAACATGTCTTGCTTGCTTGACTTAAAAAGTACCAGCACTTTCCCCAAAAGCATCTTAGCCATATACAATTCTTAAATGGCAAAGTGAACACAACTCTTTTTTTAGAAGGTTATTCTGCTTTTTTTAAGGTTACGTTACATTTCCTTTGCACACACACACACACACACACACACAAGCAAACTGCATGACTTGAAGTGGAAATTCCCTGTGCCCCTCCAATATTTCCATTTCAACAGTTAATAAACTTTTATCCCTGACAATCATCAAATTGACAATGATGAGAAATTTAAGTGTTACAGAGCTCTTATAACAAAAGAAGAACAAGACGTATATTTCAGGTCTATATACACAAAAATAAAAATAATCCTAAATACATAAACACCCAAGAAATATTTTACAGAAATATGTACAAAATACATAAGTATACAGAAATATGTACACCAGTATGAGGAGATGTGGATGATGTGGATGAGATGAAGACATATAAAGTGTACAAGCACGCTGTATGTGAATAGGGCTGCACAATTAATTGAATTTTAATCTCAATCACGATTTTGGGTTCCCACGATTAAAATAACATGATCGATCATTTCATACTCCAAATGCAATGCGCTTCTGATCACGTGCCTTTATGTGCCAATCACAGCAGTCACCTGCACCGCGCTGCTAGAAGTTTCTCAAAAAAAGCAATTATACAATGGATAACTCTACTCGAGAAGAAAGTTTGCATGTTACTCATGAAGAAAGGCATTGTTCTGCTTGACCAGAGGTCGGTGGTCATAGTAAAGTATTCAATATTTGCAATATCTCCCTCTCTCCATTTCTCCACAACGTTTTTGCATACAGCGCAGGTATCGCCACATTAAAAAAAAATAACTACGCAAATGGATAACATATCTTTTGTCCAGTTTCCTGAAGCCTTCATTACTCACCATGTTCATTGTGCACATATCTTTGGCTAAATGAAATGTAATTGAGTTGGTGATTTCAGCGTGTCGTTGTGAGCTGGACAGATACGCTGATGCGCATGCACCCTAAGACTCACTTTTATTGCTTTTATTGTTGTCTGAGTTTGGTGTTCAACAGTTTAGCAACTGCGTCGTTGTTTTTCTTGGCCTTCATACATTCCTTATACTGCAGTTTGTGGTGTGTTTTCAGGTGTTTGTAGAAGATAGTTGTGCTGCTTTGTGGCACAGACACAACTCTGTATCACTCTTTGCTTTTTATTTGTTCCGTCAACGTCACTTGCCTTAAATCCAAAATATTTCCAAATGACGGATGACGATCCACTTCGAGGGCTCTTCACCTTCCCCAGTGCCAGACTAATGGCCAGTATAAAATTTTACATGACCATTCATTACATAGACGATGATTTTGCTATTAAAAGTATATGCTTGCAAACCTAGTTTTTCCCCACAAGACCATACCGGAGACACAATTGCTCAGGGGCTGAGGGAAACGATGCAGGAGAATAAACTTGTCTGCATCACAACAGACAACGCATCAAATGTCATGAAAGCAGCTTCTCTGAATAACTGGACTCAGCTCCAGTGCTTTGGCCACAGGTTCCGTCTATCAATAGGTGAGTAATGGGGAAATGGGGAAAAAAGTCCAGGTAGTGAAGTGAAATACTTTTTGAAGAGTAATTGTGTGTAATACGTTCATGTGTGTGAATGCTTTGTTTATAAAATTAGTAATATAAGAATTGTACCATGTATACGGATACACAGAGGGGATTCACGTAACAGTGCAAAAAAATTGGTTTAATGAATTCAATGAATAATCGTGATTAAAAAATTGTGATCTCAATATTGATCAAATGAATCATGATAATAATCTTGCAGCCCTCTAAAAAACAACAAAACAGATGATGTGTCAATCTTGGGAGATGATAAATAAATGAACCATGTTATACTGTGTTATAAAGTCGACAGCTGCTGGTAGAAATGACCTGCAGTAATGTTCTTTCCTACACTGTGGGTTGAGCTGCTCAGGGCTAATACGGTCTCATGCAGGGGGTGGGAGGTGTTGTCCACGATGGATGTCAGCTTGGTCAACATCCTCTCCTCCCCAGTCTGCTCGATGGGCTTCAGTGAACAGCCCAGGACAGAACTGGCCCTGTTAAGTTTTCCCCTGTCCTTCTCTGTAATTCCACTACACCAGAACCACAGAATAAAGGACGACAGACACTACCACATTGTCATAGGGTCCTTAAAAGAGTCCTGTTATCCCCAAAGGATCTCAGCTGCCTTAGATCCTTTTTGTAAAGTGCATCCGTATTTGTGGACCAGACCAGATCTATATCTTTAGGTCACGGGTCGTCGTCAAAGCATTTCACTGCATATCGTACTGTGTATGTGACAAATAAAATTTTATTTTGAATTGAATTTGTTATTGAGGTGAACACCAAAGTACTGGAGGTGAGGTTCACTCACCTCATCAACGTTGCCTTTTATCTCTTCAACTCTGCCTGCAAAAAACAGGAAAATGGCCCCCTGGAGGAAGATAGAGGGAGGATAAAAAGAAGGGAATGAATTGTCTAAATGGATTGCCAGAATACTATCACAGCTGTCCTGTTCAAATTGTGTGTGAGTGGATGGGTGTGTGGCAGAAAAGACCTACGCTTGGGTATCGGAGCCGAAAAGGCTTCAGCAGTTTCTCTGCGTCTGCTACATCCCCTTCACCTGTCCCTACACAAAAAAGGTTACACACATCACTTTTATTTTCATAACGTGTGCATTAAAAGGAAATATAGACCAACCAATGAACCAGTTATCAGTAATATTCAATTGCATTTTACATGTAAACACTGTTTGCATTTGTAATATGCATGAAATGCACAATTTCCATTTTTCCCTATTAAATCATATTTTTATAAGTATCATTATTATACATTTACTCTGATTTAATAAAAATACAGTATTATGCATATTTTATAATATTATAAGTGTAGCGTAGCTTTGCAGAGAATATCACCACTCAGCTTTCATACTGTATGAAATGTCATGTGATATGTAAATCTTATCTGGCCTAAGCATGTGTAGCCAGACTAAGAGATGAGTGACTGTTACCTAAAATAAAGGAGAGAAAAGTGTAGTAGCAGAGCAGCAGCAGGGCACACAGCATAGAGCGCAGGTTATGGGATGTTGCCCCTTCATGCAACTGAGAAAGGCCATATTCCTATACACGTGCACACACACACGTACAAACACAAAAGGAAATTGTTTTTATGAATAAAGTCATAAAACATAGCTCATTTGCTTAAAATCTATATCTAGCTTGAAAAAAATGTTATATACACACACACGCACACACACACACACACACACACGCAAATGTTTTGGCACCCCTTAATAAATAACAGATGTTGGTGATTTTGTAATTGAAAAGATGTCAACACAGTCTCTCTAGGACATGTAAAAAAAAATCACAATATTTTCAGCAAACGTTGATGCAATAAATTGAACAAAATTTAAAAATAAAAACATCATCCTGGCACTGTGCCAAATGTTGTGCACCCTAAGAGTTCCAAAGTCTCAGATTATTTTTTACAAGGTTTCAGACTTTAATCAGCTCGTTAGATCTGATGCATTAGTAAAATGTCAGTTGGTGCCAATTTAAAAATTTTACAAATGCTCTGACTCTTCAAACCTTGTGCACACCTTTGTGGACACTCAACAACCATGAGTTCCTCTAGGCAGCTGTGTAAGACTCTTTTTAAATTAAATTTTTTGATGCCCACAATGCAGGAGAAACTACAAGAAGAAAGCAAAGTGTTGTCAGCTTGCAGTTTCCACCGTGATAAATGTGATTAAGAGATGGCAGTTCAGGGTAACTGCCAAGGTTAATATGAGTCACCAGAAGAAAACCTTACCCGAGTTAATCATAAAATCCAGCATCAGAAGTATGTAGCAGAACATCTACAGAAGCCTGATGCATTTTGGAAACAAGTGCTGTGGACAGATGTAGTTAAAATAGATTCTTTGTCCACAATCAGCAAAGGCATGTTTGGAGAAAAAAGGAGCAGCATTTAATGAAAATAACACGTTGCCAACCATTAAGCATGGAGGTGGATCTATGATGGTTTGGGGTTGTGTTGCAGCCAGTGGCATAGGAAACACTGCACAGCTGGAGGGAAGAATGGATTCCACTAAATACCAATTCTGGAAGCAAACATCACACCACCTGTAAAAAAGCTGAAGCTGAAAAGAAGCTGGTTTCTACAACAGGACAATGATCCTAAACATACCTCAAAATCCACCATGAAGGACCTCAAGAGATGTCAGCTGAAGGTTTTGAAATGGCCATCACAGTCCCTTGATTTAAATATCATTGAAAAATTGTGGGTAGCTCTTCAAAGAGCTGTGCATGCAAGACGACCAAAGAGTATTACAGAACCTGAAGCCTTTTGCTGGAAGAAGGGGAGAAAATCCCAAGTAAAAAAGACTTTTGGCTCTAAAAAGCGTTTGAAGCTGTGAAATCTGCCAGATGATGTGTTACTAAGTACTGATTATGAAGGGTGCCCAAACCTTTGCACAGTGCCATAATAATGTTTTTATTTTTGATCAATTTATGACATACAAAGTAACTATGCAACAATGTTTGCTGAAAATATGTTGCATTTTATTTCCTAGAGAGACCAAAATGTTTTTATTGAGGGGTGGGAAAACTATTGCATAAGACTGTATGTGTGTGTGTGTTTGTGTGTGTAAGAGCGAGAGAAAAATGGACAGCTTGCAAGCAAAGAAACCCACAATGAACATACTAAACATACTGTAAAAAGTCAGACAGTGCATTTATGCAGTCTTCCTAGTTTTAATGATAAAAGTGTGTGTGTGTAGCAGAACTAGAAAACAAGGATTTTCTTATTTAACTTATTTAATAAGTCGGAAGTGTTGCAATTAAAAATGTTTCAAAGCTTAGTAACTTTTAAAAAGTGATGTTAGCCAGTTGTCATAATTATAACCTCAGGATCTGAAAAAAAAATGGGACCATGCCACCTGTACATAAAAAAGGCATATTTAATTAGTATTTTTTTTTTTATCTTAAAAGCCATTCATCTGGCACATACCAAGCTCTTACCTTATCCCCAGAAAAGCCTGCAAACTCCAAAACCTTCAGTATCCGGGCAGGAAATAGAGAAAGTGTCTGTGGAATAATAATAATTAAAAAAGAAAAATAATAATAATAAAAACAACAAGAACAACATGAGATTACCACGGAATCTGGACAGGCCAGCTGGCTACTTTTACACTTGGCTATAGTCACAGCATTATTACAAAACTTTGGAACATACCAAGTTAAATGCACCAATTCCAAATGCAACTCCTCCCTCCAGGTGCTTGTGGTTTGGCCCTTTAAAAGAGCCACGAGACCCGATAAAGGAGTGGAGTTCCCTACATGTGTAGCAATACTCAGGTTAGTCACATCATAGTGATTATTCAGCGCAGTCTGATCTTTACTCAATTAATATATTTTAAAGGATGTGGAAATGGGTTTAAATAGCCATACATTTTCATATGTCAATGGAAATAAAATACACAGATGAAGACAGTTTGATGCACATGAGCACTTTTAACTAAGTTGCAGTCAATATGGCCTATTCTTTGGCTATATATACATAAACAACATCAACTTTCCCAGTTATCTTAAAATTTGGTGCTGAAAGAGTAAAAAAAGCCCATGTGTCCCCAGTACACATTCACCCTGGCATAGTTCTCTGATCCCAACACACCTTATCCACACTTACTTGTATATGAGGTAGCTGTTGCGCACTTTGATTCCTCCTTTGATGAAACTCACCATGTTTTCATCCTGTCAGCATAGGAATCAAGCAGACAAAGAGTTAAAGCAAAAAGAAGACATACTGCTGTGTATGCATGTTTAAAAGAAATATTGTATAGTAAATAGAATGTTTGTGGTTAGTGTGGCAGCTTAGGAGCTAATATATAATAGCTTGCAGCCACAGCATTTGACAATAAAACTAAACTTTTGCTTCAAGTATTATACTATTTATTATAATTCAATTATTAATGTGAAGCACATCTTTAGCTTTTTTTGCTCTATATTGATAATTGTATTGACACCATGGTACTGGGTCAAAATAGATGAGCAATTTCCCTATAGAAGGGCAAAACCTAGGACAGTTGTAGAATCTAGTCGCATGCACTGCTCAGGTTCCTTTTTGACCCATTCTTCCACACGAACAGTCTTCAAATCCTGATGGTTCCTTGGGCCTTGGGTATTGGCTGGGCAGCTTTATTTTCTTTCTCTGAAACCAATTGAAAGCTTCTATTGTGTATTTGGATCATTGTCTTGTGGAAACGTTCACCCTTGTTTCATCCTCATCATCCTGGTAGATAGCAGCAGATTTTTATCAAGAATGTCTCAGTACATTTTTGCATTCATCCTTCCTTCAGTTATATGAAGTGTGCCAGTTCCTTGTGGTGAAAAACAGCTTCACACCATGATGCTCCCACCTCCAAATCTCACTGTTGGTATGGTGTTTTTGGGGTGATATGCAATGCCATAGTTCCATGGCATCCAAAGATTTCAATTTTGGTTTTATCTGACCAGACTATATTCTCACAGTATTTCACAGGCTTGTCTAAATGTTGATCAGTAAACTTAAACATGCTTCAACATGCTGTTTCTTCAGCAATGGAGTCGTGTGTGGTGAGCGTGCATATAGGCCATGGCAGTTAGTATGCATGTAAGTGCATTACTTATTGTTTCCTTTGAAACAATTGTACCTGCTGATTCCAGATCTTTCTGTCTTTGGCCTTTGGACAACTTTGTTGATAATTTGTTTCACTCCTATGTCTGAAATCTTGCGGGGAGCTCCTAATTGTGGCCAGTATATGGTGAAATTATGTTCTTTCAACTTCCAGATTATTCTACCAATAGTTGGGACTGAACCAGCTGATATTAATTTGCACAAAATTGGCAGGATTGCTTTCTAATTAATGACAGATTTCAGCTGGTGTCATGACCTTTTCCTTTCATCATGTGTTCAATACATTTCCCTGTGTCATTACATTTTATTGCACATCACTTAAAAGTATTAACATCTATGGTTTGATTTATTTGCATGTGTGGCATGTGTGGCATGTGTGGCATGTGTGGCTTGAATGGGTTGTTACTGACATCTAGTGAGAATTTCATGTCATTATCACCTTTAGAAATATATTTACTTATAAAATTGGTGACATGTTCAATACTTATTTTACCTGCTGTGTGTGTGTGTGTGTGTGAATGTCAGTAGTATAAGTGTATGGTATATGGCCATTTAGGTTTATGAGGTTTCTCCATGAAATCTGTAAAACCTGTAAAAATGTGAGAGCAGCTCTATGTAGCAAACATTCAGCATAACACGTCTCGGCATGGACCTCTTCTATAAACACAAAAACACACAAACAGAGAAAGTGACATTAAAAACCCATAACAAAAAGCCATTCCACTTCCAAATGTAATGTAATGTGAAAGGCTCGATTTTCCCAAAATATTTATTATGTAGTATCAGAGTACATGACCCTACGTGACATGTTTATAAAATATTCCCCATCAGCACACGTTACCTTCAGTTAGCTCTTCTCCTGCTGCTCTGCTCGCCAGACTACCAGACCTCTTGCGATACCTGCAGAAGAACAGGCACATGTTCTCTCATTATCCATTATCTCCACACACAGATGTAATGCATTTATATAAAAAGGAGTCATGGTTCACCAAGCTTTTCAAACAAGCAGACACACAATTACAAATACAGCCATATAATTTTCTGCACACAGAAGGCAAAAACTGACACCATTGCCATCTGGCTTTCAAATGGCTTTGCAATACATTTGTGCAAAGCTGAGAAGAAGAGTGAAAACAATGAGCAAATACACCAGGACTAAAATGCACATCAATGCCAAACCGTGATACTGAGGCAACATAAGTTAAGAGCACAAACAACACACTCTCTGCTTTAATCTAGAGCCTTTTTCGGAACAAAAGAAAAATAATTACAGTTAACAGAGTCTGTTATCTGGTATGATCAGCTGTTCCCAATTTAAAGCTACTGAGACAGGCCTGTGCTTCAGTTCCATGCAAACACAAGGCAAATTATACAGCAGAACTTGGGCTTCAGCTCACGTGGAAATGGCCCCATTTGCCTAAAAGGCAAAACGTAAATGGTAGGAGGTGCTTAAGCTGTTAAAGAGGACAATTGCTCTAGTAAGTGAAAGGAAAAACTGTGTGTGCTTAGCTACATAGCTACAAAAGCAAACATATTGCAATTATTTGTCCATTTTAACTTGAAATTAAGGGTATGTCTGTGACATTACACTAGCTGGAGGTTACTACAGTAAAACCAAATGAATGTCAGAAAGATTAACATTGGTATTCACTTTAAATGCTGTCTTTAGTGGGAAAGAGTAGTTCTGCAACTGACGACAATAGTAACTAACAAGAAATCAATGATCTTTTTTTATAGACTGACAAATACTAAAGGAAAGAAAAGCAAACAGAACTACAGTTCTCAGAAACAACCACCTGTAGGTTTGAGAAAACTGAAAGACCAAGACGTAAACCAATTACTTGCTTAACTTAAAGCAGAATGTGGCCTCAGTGATTCTTACAACTTAACAAAAAACTACAACAGTGACAACAAAAACACACAACATGAGGAAATCCAATTCCTGGCAACATGTATGTGTCACTTTTTCACTTGAATTTAACGGTCTGTAAATTAGGCAGAACATTTTAAAATCCCAGTTAGGCAATTTCCCCTACTGAAAGCAGAAATATGTTGCAGCATATTTTGCAACTTAGTTCCATGTGGAGGCTTCTGGCAGGTAAGCAACATTAGTGCGTGACCTCTATAGTCTTGGCCAAATGTTTTGAGAATGACGAAAATATTGTTTTTCAGTTTTTATGATAGCAATTTACATATACTCCAAAATGAACAGTGATCAGATGAATTTTCAATTTCTTCTTTGCCATGAAAATGAACTTAATCCCAAAAATCCAATTTTCACTGCATTTCAGCCCTGACACAAAACGACCTGCTGAGATCATTTCAGAAATCTTTGTGATAACACAGGTGAGTGTGTTGATAAGCACACGGCTGGAGATCATTCTGTCATGCTGATTGAGTTAGAATAGCAGACTGGATGCTTTAAAAAGAGGGTGATGCTTGAAATCATTGTTCTTCCTCTGTTAACCATGGTTACCTGCAATTGTTGTGAAGAAGGCTTCAGGGCCCAAGAAAGTCCAGCTAACATCAGGACTGTCTCCTAAATATGAATTAGCTGCAGGATCGGGGTGCCACCAGTGCAGAGATTGTTCAGGAATGGCAGCAGGCAGGTGTGAGTGCATCTGCACGCACAGTGAGGCCAAGGCTTTTGTAGGATGGCCTCGTGTGAAGAAGAGCAGCAAAGAAGCCACTTCTCTCCAAGAAAAAAATCAGGAACAGGTAAGGCCAAAGTGATAACTAAGTGGCTCAGGGAACAATCATCAGTCAGGATCTGACTCAGAAGTGGATTGACAGAATGCCAGGGCGAATTGCAGAGGTCTTGAAGAAGAAAGACCCATACTGCAAATACTGACTCTTTGCATAAACCTGATGTAACCAGCAAGGTCAGTCAAGAAAATGGGTTTGAAAGGGTTTGGTCAAAATGCTCCTAAATTTCCAAGAAAAATATTTTAAAAGAAGATAAAGATTAGATTCATTTCTTTAAACACAGTGTTTATATTTTAGTTCCTGTATGTCTACTTTCCAATTTTGCCTTATTGATGGGCTCCACATGGTTTTTTATCATTTATTTTAATTCTAAACATAAGAATCAGAATCAGAATTGTGTTTATTGGCCAAGTATATGAGTAAACACATGCAAGGAATTTAATTCCGGTCAATAGTGTCTCAAGCACAGCAGTAAAAAAAAGAAAACAACATGATGTAAATATACAATGAAAAGAGTACTAAACAAATATAATATACAATAGTATACAATCTACAAGATGAATATGTGATAAGGATTTATATTTATAAATATAAGTGTTAACTAATATGATATATATTATGTATATAAGTATTTTAGTACATATAAAATAATATGCATATACTATTTATAATTATAAATACACGTATGGATATACATATGTTTATATACATGTGTTTAAATGGACACTCGTCCATACAATATCATAAAATAAATACATGTTGAATTGTAGATTATGATCAGTAACTAATTTATAATAATTTATTCAATACTGACAGTGCTACTCAATACAGTGCTACTCTGCAGCCCCATTGAGTTTATGCATGCGAATGGTTGTATCGTACCTCTGGCATACCTCCTGGGCACTTTTCATTGTGTTTCCAGCACTAACAAGGTCCTCGTGCTGGAATGTCATCATGGCCTGCATCTCTAACATTGTAGCGTAGATCAGAGCATGATACATGCTCTCTTTACACCTGCAATACATGACACACATTTATACACACAGGCATATCCTGACACATTAGCCCAGAGCCACAATGTTCTCAGACTACAAACACCCTGACCTAAGAAACCTGACCTAGCTAAAGATGCATTGAAATACAAATTACACTGAGAGCCAGTTGGCTTCCTTCACTCCAGACTGGCACCCACTGAAAACACATGGCTACTGGAGTAGCTGAGTCAGCTCTGGTCACAAGCCAGGCTGGAACTGGCACTCTGGTCCCTTAATCATTTGAGATTAAGATAACATGAGATCAGTCCTACTGTCCCATACTTTTTTGTGTTACATATACACAGACATTTCAGGATTATATTTGTAATCAAATAAGATATTTTAAAATAGATTTTTACAGATAATCTTGACACACACACACACACAAAATCTGGGAAGTTTTAACCATCACTGTATATAAATACTTTTGGTATAATGGAGACATTAAATCGTCATTCTTTTTCAGTTTTATCCAAATATTCAAAAAATATGATGAACATTTGATTCACTGGAAGGTAGGATTTGAATTACAAACCCCACTACTGAAAAAGTTGGGATTTTACCGAAACCAGAAGGTGTGATTTATTAAACTTTTAACTGCCAAACCAATTATAAAATGCAAACAAATTTAGAATATGATGCTTGAAACACACTAAGCACTAAACACAATAAGTTTGCAATAATTATATTACAATGTTTTTCATTATCTGCAGTTCATAATATTGTAAACAGATCTCAGGATTCCTGCAGCTTAACATTTCTGGTAACTGCTGATCAGTCCTGCTCCCATTTTTCTGTGTAGAACTGCTTCAACTGTTCAGGACCTGGCCATTCCAAAACGGTAATGACCTCATGTTTCCTTGCTGGATGAGAGGCTCTCTCTTGATATTCAAGTCACAAACAGATGTTCACATGCTTCTTTGGTGCATTTCAAAGGTATAAATCTGAATTCATCATATTTTTATATTTTCTTATGGTGCACTTATGAACAGTCCTTTAGTTCTTATCAATTTGTACATAATCTGTGACTAAATTGATCAGAACTATTTAGAGGAGATTTAACCTTTTTCAACCTGATAAGCAGCAGAAATAGTTTCAGAGCATTTCTAACTGGAGCAAGGTTTCTTAAAACGTTTCCTTTACTGCAATATGAAACCATTCATGAATTTTGCCAGTTGCTAATAAAGCACAGTGCTGTTCTATAAAGCCTCTGCAGCATAATTACATGTATGAGTTCCAATGCGTCCAAATTTGAGTTACGTCATTATAGATCCTAAATGATGGCAATCCGTTCTTTAATAATCAGAATTTGTGGGTGTTTGTTTGTCCACGCACCTCTTGAGGATTGACCAAGTTCTCTATTGGATTAAGATCTGGGGAGTTTACTGGTCATAAACCCAAAATTTCGATGTTTTGTTCACTGAGCCAATTAGTTATTACTTTGGCCTTATGTCACAGTGCTCCATCATGCTGAAAAAGTCTGTTCTTCACCAAAGCATTCTTGGATGGTTGGAAGAAGTTGCTGTCGGAGGATGTTTCGGTTCCATTCTTTATTCAAAGCCGTGTTCTTAAGCAAAACTGTGAGTGAGCGCATCCTCTTGGATGAGAAGCAGCCTCACCTATTAATGGTCTCAGAATGCTTTACTGTTGGCATGAGACAGGACTGATAGAGGCTTTATCAGAGAAAATGACTTTACCTCAATACTCAGCAGACCAATCCCTGAACTTTTTGGAGAATATCAGCCTGTCCCTGGTGTTTTTCTTGCCGATAAGTGGCTTCTTTGCTGCTCTTCTTGACACCAGGCCATCCTCCAAAAGTCTTCAACTCACTGTGTGTACAGATGCCCTCACACCTGCCTTCTGCCATTCCTGAGCAAGTTCTACACTGGCGGCACCCCGATCCTGCAGCTGAATCATCTTTAGGAGACAGTCCTGGCACTTGCTGGACTTTCTTGGGCCCTGAAGCCTTCTTCACAACAATCATACCTCTCTCCTTGAAGTTCTTGATGATCCAATAAATGTAGATTTAGGTGAAATTTTTGTAGCAGCAATATCCTCACCTCTGAAGCCCATTTTATGCAAAGCAATGTTGACCACACATGTTTCCTTGACCACACATGTTTCCTTGCAGGTAACCATGGTTAACAGAGGAAGAACAATGATTTTAAGCATTACCCTCTTTTTAAAGCATCCAGTCTGCGAACTCAATTAGCATGATGTGTGGAGGGGCATGAGAGAAATCACAGACTCCACCAGCAAGGGGAGTTCTCCCCCCACCTTCACAGCAGACAATGCAGCCAATGACTTCATCAGCACCTTGTCTGCTCCAGTCTCCCACAACCACTCACCGTCAAGCACCTCCAAAGCAGACAATGCAGCCAATGACACCACCACCAGCGCCTCGTCTGCTCCAGTCTACCCCCCCCCACCACCACCTCTCAGAACATCAACATCCAGAGACAAGTCATCTCCATCACAGAGGAGCAGGTCAGGAGAGAGCTACACAGGCTTCATCCCAACAAGGCTGCCGGCCCTGACGGCATCAGCCCCAAAGTTCTCAAGACCTGCACTTCACAGAAGATGCTGTTGCTGCGGAAAAAGTCCTGTTTGATTCCTGTACCGAAGAAGCCACGCCCAAGTGACCCTTCTGACTACAGGCCAGTGGCCCTCACCTCACGCAGGATGAAGGTGCTGGAGAGACTGGACCTGGAAATTCTCCACACCCAGGTCCAGGCAGATTTGGACCCACTTTAGTTTGCCTACTGGGAAAAGATTGGGGTTGATCATGTACCTGCTACACCAGGCCTACAGCCACCTTGACAAGCCTGGGGAAAACCTAAGGATTATGTTCTTCGACTTATCTCCAGTGCCTTCAATTAATGTTGTTCCGATTCCGATACTACTATCGGAAACGCTGCCGATACCGCCAAAAAATCTGGCAACTGTATCGGCAAGTATTTGAGTCCTCGTACCGATCCGATACCATTTTCCTAAACATAACCTAGTTGTGCCCGCTAGCGTTGCTTAATGCTGCAAATCGGAAATAAAATCTTCTTCGCTGCCCAGAATGCAAACACAGGAAGTTGTGTCATGTTCTGCTTACTAGAGCTGGGATACTCTGATCCTTTTTTGGATTCGGCTCCGTCTGATCAGTAAACTGATCCGGATCTGGGAGTCACTTGAGTCAGTTATTGACAAATTGAGAGCAGGGAGTCAGAAACTGTAAGTTATGCAACTTTTATTGTAGTAATTCATGTTGTAATGGTTATAAGATGTATAATGTGGCGGGGTATATAACTTTGACATGATGACGTTAGACCTCGGATTCGTGATTCCTGAGTTATTTAATGGATCCAGGTGATTCAACCGGATGAGTCATGAATCGCTCGGCTCTACTGTTTACGAAGGCGAAGAAGTACACACGTGCAAGAAGTATGTCCGCTGTTTGGCAGTATTTCAGGCTTGATCAACCAGCCAGTAAAAAAGCGACATGTATTATATGTCAAGTTGCAATTTCAAGAGGTGCCACAAGTATTAGAAACTTTAACACAACAAACTTAATAAAGCATCTGAAGACGCATCACCCTGTAGAACATGATGCTTACACAAAAGCTAGGACAAAGAAGGACGAGCCGTGCCAGACGCAACAAACATTGGAAGCTTCATTCAAACAAAGATAAAAGTTTTCACAAGACAGCCAACAAGCAATTAAGATAACCGACAGGATTATCGAGTTTATTGTACTGGATGACCAGCCACTGTCAGTCGTCGAAAAAGGTGGGCTTTCGCCGTTAATTGAACATTTGGAGCCCCGGTACAGTTTGCCTGGTTGCAAATACATCTCCAAAACAGCGCTCCCTAAGCTATATGAGACAGTGCATGAACACATTTCATGTAAACTAAAGGATGTG
Organism: Lepidarchus adonis; assembly: GCA_037576955.1. NCBI lineage: Eukaryota > Metazoa > Chordata > Actinopteri > Characiformes > Lepidarchidae > Lepidarchus > Lepidarchus adonis. Next base: position 11,011,273 of record JBBIGC010000029.1, read on the forward strand.
AGAACTATCAGCTTCACTACTGACACCTGGAGCTGCGATTCGACCCCGCTGTCTTTACTAAGTTTGACAGCACACTGGGTGGACACAGTGACGGAGTCATCTTTTACTTTTCAAAGTGCAGTGCTGCAGGCTAACGAGTTTTGCGGCTCGCACACCGGCAAGTCCATAGAGCCGAATCAATCGAGTGTATGCTTGTGAAGTGGAATATTTCTAAATCCCGTGTTCATTCTGGGTTTAATAATGCTCTTGTTGAATCTTATTTT
>JBBIGC010000029.1:11011635-11038253 GCA_037576955.1 Lepidarchus adonis
TCTCTCTCTCTCTCTCTCTCTCTCTCTCTCTCTCTCTCTCTCTCTCTCTCTCTCTCTCTCTCTCTCTCATATATGAAAACAGACATAATCAAGTTTACACACCCTTATACATAAAGTCTACTACTGCACACACAAATAAATTTAAACCTGTGTGAATGAAGGTCTAGATAACAATCTGCTTTGACCTTAAGCATCCTTATGCAGGATTTCATCAAGGCATTTCAGGTCAGCACTATTCAGGCTGGTTCTGTGTCAACTAAGCCAAGAACAGGACAAACCGCAAGTTTATTGATGACTAGCACGAAACTGTGTTATGTGAAAGGCGAAAGTGCAGTGCACCAACACCCCAGAACTGAAGCTGTTTTGTGCAAAGGAATGGACTGAAATTCCTCCAGCTGATGTGCAGCACTAATCAACAGTTACAGAAATGTTTATTTGTATTCATTGCTACACAAGGGGGTCCCATCAGAAACTGAAAGGTCTATGTATGTGTAATATTGGGTCATTTTTCTTAATGTATAAACTGCTAAGTATGTTTGTTTTATTTATTTCACTGGGTTCTCTTTATGTACCAACTTGTGATCATATTTTGTAGAAATACAGACAAATTCTAAAGGGTTTAAAAACTACACCACTGTAAGTGCAAACTTGAACAAAATGTACAGTACGATAGACATAACAGGAAAAGACCACTTTTAGTGACTACAAAAAAGCCCCCTTCTATAACATGGTTCAGTACGATGTTTTTGCATATATCCTACATTGCCTTCTTTACTATTGACATCTTTGGTAAAGTTGACAGCAAAAGGCTAAGAGAAATACAGTTGCTGTTTGTTAGCTTAATCTTGCACTGAAAGTTAGTGAGATCTCATTTAGTCAGATCCAATTAACAATTTGACTCATGGCTCAAACTACAAGCACTCAAATAGAAGCTTGGGGATGATCTGCACATTTTTGTTTTTCCACTTTAACCCCTTGTGAGGACATGAGGAGCTTGTTAATAAGTTAACGAACAGAATCAAGTGTGTTAGGTAAGACAAACATGCATAATGTGGGTTTGCCAGGACTAAGTTAGGTATCTTCAGTCAGGATAATAATCTAAAACACAAGTTAAACATGCAATTCCTACAGTATTACACTGCTGAAAGTATGAGTGACCTATAAGAGTCCTTATAGTCCCATACAGCTGAAGAATGTATAGAAGCCAGAGGCCTATTGACAAGATGACCAAGGAGAGAGTCCAACGAAATAACTGAAAGACTCTTCTAATCAGTACTTCATGCTAATTTTACAGTATTTTACAATGGTGTATTACTAGTGAAGAGAACTTTACAAATTAGATCTTGGTAGAAATGATTTCAGTGGTGATTTACTGTTACTACTAAGAGCCACTAGCACTGAAAACTAAACTTCCTTACTTTAAAAAAAAAAAAAAAAAATTCAAAACTTATGTACATATATCTGCCTGTTCAGCCTGCAGCACCATAGCTGCACCACATTCATGGTGATCAAGAAGGATTCTGCTTTTTGAACAAGGCACAATAATGAGGCAAACAGTCAGGGCTGGATTTCCTGAACACATAATGCAAAGATGATTCGTAAAAGGTTTAGCATGCAACACACTTAACTCAATCTATAACAGTTTATTAATTTAAAACAAATCACCATCTTTTAGAGATGTTAATAAAATAAATCATGTTAAATTGAAACAAATTAATGAGGCTAAAAAATAATTACTATTTTTGTTCAATAAAAGTACTTACTGTAAACATCTTAAGTTCACACTTCTGGGGAAATATAACTAACAAAAATTCTTTTAACCCTAGACATTATGTCTGGGGGGGCGGGGGTTGTTGGTTGGTAAATAAGGTAAAGAAAGTGATCATGACAATAGTCACCAAAGCAAATATAAGCTTTAATTATAAAGTCATTTAACATCCCTTTATAAAAGGGGGATTGCCCTGTAGGGGCTCAAAGTACTTGTGTCAATGTTTATCTAGCGCTTGGTTAATTACTTGCTGTTCATGGGGGAGCATTGTAATCTCAAGAGTTCTTTGCTGCTGAGGCCGACGTCAACCTTTTTCGCATCACACTTCACCAGCTCAGTGATCTATTAACAATCTAGTCACATGTAAACAATCTGAACCTTAAACTTCACCAGGAATCTAGCTACTAGTCTTAAGGTGTAATGGTTTATCTATGAGGATTAAACCAAGGTCAAGAGTTCCACGCGCACAGCGAACACATGTGCTTTGTATAGGCAAACACTGGCTATTTGCAATCAGCCTGACCTAACCAGAAGCTGGGTGTGCAACTCTGAAATATGATACTCAAGTATCGTGCACTTTCTGACTGGCTCTAGACACACACATAAAGAACACTTTGTCTTTTAGCCTGCACTTCCATATTGTTAAGAGTTTTGGATCTCTACTTTCATCTCTACATCTTTCTTTCCAAGACTTTCTACTCTCTCTCTCTCTCTCTCTGTGTTTCTCTCTCAGGATCACTGAAAAGAAGCTCTGGACACACCTGGTGATGGATGCTCCTGGGAAGGATGGAGCTAAAAGAACATCCTTAGAGCAATTCAGGAACATTTGAGAAGCTCATATGGTTTTCAGTACATATAAGTTCTCAGTAAAACAGTAGCACAATTATTTATAATCATTCCAGATTTGACCAAAACGACTGATTTCTTTTTTGCTTTGTTTCTATAAGCTGTACTCATTTGAATCATTCAACTGTGAATGTCCAGTATTGAAAATACCCCAAATTCTTCGCCTTAAGATTTATAACTTAAGTGACTTATAATGATTGACGGTGGTAAAAATGAAGCCTAAAACAAGAGAGAGAGAGAGAGAGAGAGAGAGAGAGAGAGATCCTTACCTTAAGTTCAAATTTAAAATGTTCTTAAAATCAAATGCCTTTTTTTCTCCTTCTCTTGCGCTGCTGCGACTGAAGCAGGTTCACACTTGCTAGATGGAAGTGAAGGTAGAGGGAGGAGAGAAGAGGAGGGATGAAGGAAGCAGGTGGGAGTGACAAATCTTTATCCTCAGTGGAGAAAGTCTCACCTGAAAGGGAGGAGGTACATTGTGTCTGGTTACCATAGCAATATGAGAGTCATGCATATACACATACCAACAAGGCATAACAATAAAGGCAGGAAGTGTAGAAGCAAAGCAAGAGTCTAAATGAGTCGACTTCTTAAAAGTTTAAACTGTTCTAATAACTGCACTCTACACTTTACTATAAATAGTTATTCTATATACACAATATACACTTACTGTTTCAATGTCAATATTCTATCTTTATGCATTTTTTTTCTTTTTGTTACTTTATATTCAGTGTTTCTTAATTTCTGTTTTGTTTTAATCTCATTAACTTCTATTTAATCTTGCCCGGTCTTAGAAATGAACAGGATACATTTCACTGCATGCTGTACAATTGTGTATGAGACAAATACAGAATCTTAAATCGTTGCTGTAAAAACTGCAACCCATAGGTTGCATCACCAATTATTTCATTTTATTTACATTATGAACATTTCATTACATAGAAATCTTGAAAAGTCACTGGAATCCCCCTTTAAAAGTGTATATGTCATCCCAAACCCAGAACACAGAGAATATTTCAGGTCTATAGAAACCAGGCCAGCATTGGGAAGTTTGTTATGAAAACAGACCAACATATTAAAACATGCTACAATGATGCTAATTCATTGTCAGGACTACCATGCTGAATGTGTTTATAAGCGCACATGATTTAATGAAATAATAATTTTCCAAAAGATACAGCAGTGGTCCCCAACCACCGGGCTGCGGACCGCTACCAGGCCGTGGAGCATTTCGAACCGGGCCAAATCAAAACTTTTTTTGGTTTAAATACGATCTCAATCCGTAGCTTCTAATTATGTTAGAGACTTAACTTTGCCGGTATTCTGGATGAAAGTCATGGCAGAAAACCCTGAGATCACCACACCAGCACTGAAAACTTATTCAGAAAGGACCGTTTACATGTTACCATAGCTACCAGAGTGCGTGAGGGACAGAGGAGGAAGTTACTCTCAATGTTGACGCATTTCAGGAAGATGCTGCTAATAAAGTTGTATAATTACACAGTGGATTCACATTTATTATTATATTTACAAAATACCAGTATTTGTGTGGTTCGTATCATTTTATTTTGTTGTTTTTATCTGTGACACCTTAAATGCCGGTCCACGAAAATATTGTCTGACATTAAACCGGTCCGTGGCACCAAAAAGTTTGGGGACCTCTGATATACAGCATTTGGCAGATGCTCTTATCCAGAGTGATGCACATAGAATCTTTATTGTCTACTAAGAAAACAAGACCCTCACACTAATAAACCTAGACTTAGCAGCTGCTACTCAACTATGATTCTACCAGAGTTCCTGATATTAATCCTACATGAGGACCTGATAAGATTACACAGAAGAGACAGACTTTTTTTTTTTTTTACACCAGCTAGCCAGAACATTTGACCAATGACAGATGAGGTGTCCACATTAACTTTCTAGTGATTTCACTACAGTTTACATGTCAGGGTGTGGGATATTAAGCAGCATGTGAACAGGAAGCAGAACCAGGGTCTTATTGTGGTGGCTAGACGACTGGGTCAGAGCAACTCCAAAATGGCAAGTGTGTGACACTTAGAAGAATCTTTTCCATTATATGGAGTTTCTTTTTTGATACATTGGATGGGTCTCCTATTAAAGTACCTCTAGTGTGAAACCTGGAAGCCTTTATCTTTACATATTATTCAATGAGGAAAAAGAAAATCAGACAGTAAAATTGGGTGATAAAAAAAGGAGGGCTGTGGTGGCCTAGTGTTTAGGACATTGCTCCACTTGTGGGACTATAAGAGATAATAATAATAAAAAAAATGAATAAATAAAATGCAATAGACATTTATGTAAACAGTTATACTACCAGATGATCTTTGCTATTCTACATGACCCATGTCAACTATAAACAATAAGCTAATGAGATATTTTACTGCAAATTTATACACTGTAAATACACTGTATTAACATGCCTTTGGTGTTTTAAACTTCTTATCTGTACTAAAGAGTGTGTGCATGTGCCTAAAAACAGAGCAATTAATCCCTTGTGTAATTAAAGCGATAGATTCTGTTTAAAGAGGGTGCTGTGAAAAGGCTCTCATAACAAAAAAGAAAATGAGTCACTGGTCATGGGACAGAAAGTGATGATGAGGGTAGTTTTTCCAGAATATAACCACTGTTTTGCCTCGATTTAAATAAGGCGATGCAGCAGAATCTTTAAACTGTTTCAGTACAAAAAAGTATACTTTTTAATCTATACTACTGCTTTTCAAATGGTTTTCGCTGTGCAGGAACACAATTACAGCATTGAACTCTATCCCATATTTAGCAAAAGTACATTGACGTCAGAGTGCATCAAAAAGTCCAGGGTCAAGCCCATCCAGTCAACAATGCCTTTAATTTCTGTTGTCACAAACATGTTCCTTTTAACATAATTATCTTTACCGTCTAATATGTTTATCAGTTTTTCCTGTAAGCAAACAGAACAGAAATTATTTGAAAGTATAAACTATCAATTGTGCTCTAAAAGATGATTCATATTTCAGCTTCATGATCCAAATTGAAGAACAAGGAGAAATAACTTATGCTGTAAACATAATCGTGGGAGATTATTTACCCTGAGCATTGTACTTTCATACAATCAATTTATACAGTCAACAATACAGCTGCTTTTTTCTGGGAACTGATGGGGCAAATGTGAGCTTTTAGACAATAGAACTGTAAACCTGCTTTGTGTGGGAGTATCAATGAAGCGTGTGAGAATGTGTTGTAACCACTGTAGGCAAATGCTTCCAGTGCTTTGAAGGGGCCAAAGTCAAAACCAAGAGGATTCACACTCCTGGAAAACCCACACTCTTTGTTTCTGCCTGCATAAGTCACTATGAAGGTAGGAGGGCTGCCACAATGGGAAAAATCTGAGAAAACGAGCTTCTTCACAGGAGTGGAGCTACAATGGTTTACATTTTTTCCATTTTCATGCTGCAAGTCTGGAAAGCACAATTGATTCAATTAAAAATACTGGGGAACATTTTTCACACAGAAATGTAAAGACCGTTAACAGTAAATGAAAGCTATAGAACACAAACCAACCTCCACCCAGTGTCAGTCAGTTTTCAATTAAACAATAAAGTCCTGGTTATTTGGATTCATCATTCCTACTGAGGAGACATCAGATAATGAAACAGCAAAAATAGAATAAATCAAAAATGTAGGTTGAACCTTGATTGCCTAAAAGCATTACTTGATTCGTAGTCATAGACAAAGAATCGAACATACTAACTTCCAGAGTTAGTATTTGGACACATGTACCTTGTTACTCCGGCATGCTCAATAGTCAAAGAAACCATTCATTATAAGGCTGGTTTCCCCTGGACATTAACAAAGACAGGTCATGAGTTTTTCCATTGAGAGGACAAAGAACAGTTTTTAACAAAGGAGGATTTCTCGGATAACTTAAGCCCAAAGTACTTTCCACTAAGAAGGCCCCTTATATTTTCCTATTTGACACACATTATGTGGCTAAACTGGAAAATCCTGCTTTGTGTAAAACTTAACAGGGGTAGGGTAACAGACCTATAACGCTAAAGCGCTATAGGGTTTCAGCTTTAATTTGAGGGTTTATTTTTCTCATTCATTTGTTGTACATATTCTAAACTGGCTAGTATAATAACAGACTTCCTCCCATTTCATAAAAGAAATGAACCAATGAATGTGTTGTGATTATGATTTTCAGCCTGCTTTACTACCAGTAATACTTCAGTGGCCTGCATGAGACCATACGAGATATGGAACCATCACTTTCATACTTTTGTCAGTCCTGTAATGCAGGAGGTAATGAAATGATCACACACTTTTCACACACGTCTGAAAAGTTCATGTATAAAAGGGTTCAGGCATACAGTGGGGCAAAAAAGTATTTAGTCAGCCACCAATTGTTCTTCCACTTAAAAAGATGAGACAGGCCTGTAATTTTCACATTGTCCGATTTTTTAAAAAATTATTTTCAAATCATGGTAGAAAATAAGTATTTGGTCACCTACAAACAAGCAAGGCTCCCACTGACCTGTAACAACTTCTTTAAGAAGCTCTTCTACTCTTCACTCGTCACCTGTATTAATGTCACCTGTTTGAACTCGCTATAAGTATAAAAGACACCTGTCCACAACCTCAAACAGTCACACTCCAAACTCCACTATGGCCAAGACCAAAGGGCTGTCAAAGGACACAAGATACAAAATTGTAGACCTGCACCAGGCTGAGAAGACTGTATCTGCAATAGGTAAGCAGCTTGGTGTGAAGAAATCAACTGTGGGAGCAATTATTAGAAAATGGAAGACATACAAACAAGACCACTGATCATCTCCCTTGATCTGGGGCTCCAAGCAATATCTTACCCCATGGGGTCAAAATGATCACAGAACAGTGAGCAAAAATGCCAGAACCACAGGGGGGACCTAGTGAATGACCTGTAGAAAGTGGAGACCAAAGTAACAAAGGCTACCATCAGTAACACACTACGCCGCCAGGGACTCAAATCCTGCAGTGCCAGACGTGTCCCCCTGCTTAAGCCAGTACATGTCCAGGCCCGTTTGAAGTTTGCTTGAGATGTTTTTGTTTTGGCAAAAACGCTACTTGTTGACTTTGGAGGAGAAAGAATGCCGAGTTGCATCCAAAGAACACCATACCTACTGTGAAGCATGGGGGTGGAAACATCATCCTTTGTGGCCATTTTTTCTGCAAAGGGACCAGGACGACTGATCCATGTAAATGAAAGAATGAATGGGGCCATGTATCGTGAGATTTTGAGTGAAACCCTCCTTCCCTGGCCTAACCAGTTTCCAGATCTTAACCCCATAGAAAATCTTTGGAGGGAGTTGAAAGTCAGTGACAGCCCCAAAACACCTACTCTAGAGGAGATCTGCATGAAGGAATGGGCCAAAATACCAGCAACAGTGTGTGAAAACCTTGTGAAGACCTACAGAAAAGTTTGACCTCTGTCATTGCCAACAAAGGGTATATAAAGTATTGAGATGACCTTTGGTTATTAACCAAATACTTATTTTCCACCATAATTTGCAAATAAATTCATTAAAAATCATGATTTTCTGGATTATTTTTTTTTCTTTTTCAAATTTAGTCTCTCATAGTTGAGGTAAAGCTAGGATGAAAATTACAGGCCTCTCATCTTTTTAAGTGGGAGAACATGCACAATTGGTCTACTTTTTTGCCCCACTGCATATGTAGACACATTAAAGCACACATTTTCTGTCACAGACTTCATAGTACTCACCTCATTATAAAACCAACACATTGGCATACCGAGCCGAAAAAATACAAAAATAAAAATAATAATAATAATAATTAAAACCCGATCACAGACTGTATTAAAAATTGCTGCACTTCAACAGATTTTAAAAAAGGCAGCTTGGGGTTAGCAGTGTTCAGCCATTCAGAGGTCTGTAATTCACTAGCCACTGATCATACAGTGGGCCTCACAGAGGGACAAGACAATGTAAGACACATAAAAAAATAAAAAAAAACACTATATGCTGTGTAGGGCATACATTTTTAACCATAAAAGCTGTGTCCAGCACAGCTAGCTGACAAAACACATTGTTACAAGGAAGTAAACAACTCACTTATTAACCTATTTTATCGATATTTGCCGGTTCTAAGGTCTTTTCTTCATGCTTTCCTTGTTCCTGGCCTGCTCATTCTTTCCCCCTTTTCTTCCCCCATAGTCACTGTGCGCCATAGTTTCCTTTTCAAGCCAATATATAAGATTGGTAAATATGCATTAGCATGTTTATACATTTACCAAAAACAAAACTAAGTGCACGAACAGGAGACTTTCACCACCGGCCACTAGCCTAATTAAAACGGGCAGAAGTCCTTTTTAGATTCACCCATGTTGCCTTCTCTCTCAGGTAGTCTGTTTGTCTGGATGGCTTTTGAGTTTGTGAAACTTCACGCTGTCAAGTTTCTCAAAACGTTTGCCACAGTGTTCACAGGTATAGTTGTAGTGTGCCTCAGGTGTGTGTTTCTTCATGTGCCAGTTGAGGGAGGCTCGCTGCCGACACTGGTAGCCACAGATTTCACACCTGCAGGAGCAGATCAAGCATGTTTCAAAAGTTCAACAAGTTCTTGCCTCATCATTTGGTCACAAAAAAAAAACAAAATTAATGGGTCAATATTAAAACAATACACACCAATTGGGCTTTTGTATGGGTGAGCAATAGGACAACAGATATACAGAATTTATAGACACATACAAAAAAATATATAGTAATAGTGTAGTAATCTTACAGTGAATTATGGCTCACTGCTGCCATTTTATGCCATTAACATGAAAATGTCTTTAAAATCTATTCTGCCCCACATTGCCCACCTTAGGTCAGAATCAGAAGTTTGACTCACTGTAATGGTGTCTCCCCTGTGTGAGTGCGTCTGTGCACCTCTAAATGGTTCTTGCGTTTAAAGGATTTGCCGCATGTCTCACATATGAAGTCTCGCACTCCTAAAAAGAAAAACAGGCTAGTCAGTAGTGTTGCAATTTTAAGGCTTAAATACTATGCTATGTAGGATTGTGTCCACGTTCAGGGTCATTTAGTGCTATTTTTGAAAATCACACAAACATAACGAGGTGTGTGTGTGTGTGTGTGTACCTGAGTGGATGATCATATGGCGATGCAAGTGATTAGAAAGGTAGAACTTCTTCCCGCAGCCTGGGTGTGGGCACACCTTTGTCCGGCCTTTCCTGTGCACTAGGTTCACATGGTTCTGCAGGATACAGATCAACAGAATGAATCCATTTGTGAGGTGGTGTTATTTTATCCAATTGTTGTTAAGTCTGATATTTTGATTCTGAAAATGACATTACCAGACCTTTTATAAAACTGACCAGATTGTTACTATACTCAGACAACAGGAGTCATTGAATCGTGCATGAATAAAATGTAAAACAATATGAAACGACCCAGGTGTCCAAAATGAAGTGAAAACTTTTTAACTAAGATTTACCAAACAGTGCTGTCAAACATCTCAAACTATTTAGCATGGATAACCTTTTCATTTTGCCCTTCTCTCACGTTATGTTATATGCCTTTATCTGTTTAATCCTAAAAAAAAAAAGGATTTCTTTACAAAGAACATGTAAGATATAACTGGTCCTTTCCTCAATACTTTTGCTGTTTATTTCCTGTTTTTCTCAAAAGCATGGACTTGTGGACCTCTGTGCACAAATGTGACTTCAGCAGGGCAGATTAAAAATTAAGTTATAAGGAGCATCAACAATAAGAGAAGTGAAAGCAGGGTTAAATAGATTTAAACCTCATAGGTAGGCTGTAAAATATTTACCATGAATTTTTAACCTGACCATGGCCTGACATGTTGTATTGCATATCATAATATTAAAAATGTGTAATAAAAATAGGAATAAAAATAAAGAGCAGGGATATGAAATGAGTCGATACCAAATAACAATGTTCAACACGATGAATGGAAACTAAATCAACAATGACAGTCTAGTAACAATGACTACTATTACTCATGTACCACAACAGTAACAAAGAGGTTGTCAAAACATAATCCACAGATACGGATGGAGATTTGGGTGAGATTAGGTTATTCTCTAGGCAGATCACAATGAAACCTATTAATGTCACTTTTAGACTTGCATTTAAATGGTAAATCAATCATAGTTTCCAAGCAAACTCGGAACTCAAGCAAATTTAACTACCAAAAAAGAGAACTGATGGCAAGTGGTCCATGAGGAATAATCAGATTACTAACAATTGGTCATGTGTAAACATACAGTACATAGTAAAATGTAAATTTTAACAAAAGTCTTATTCAGTGTACACTTAGGATTAACATGAATGTAGGAACCACTATTGCAAGCAGTGATTTCAATTCAAATCTCAGGTTCTCTAAACATGTAAGTGTAGTTGGTATGAACTCTCCTTACCTGGAAGCTGCTGATGGCCACATACACCTGACTACAACCCTCATACGGGCAGTGAAACATCTTCAACATGCCATCTGCCTCAATGACTGGACCCCGTCGACTTCTCTTCGAAGACCTGAAGTGCAAATGGTTTTATTTTACAGTTCCTATAAGAACCTATAAGAGAAATGACTGAAATCACACTCTTGTCTATTTAGTAATTGGCACAGACCTGTTGGGAGAGCGCTGTTGATCTTTCTGATAGTGTGATTCCTCACTGGGCTCCAACAGCTGCTTTTCACTCAAGTCTACAGAACAGGATACTAACATTACATTGGCACCTAAAGTAGAATATATATTTTATGAAATATAGATGGTTATGATTATGATTTACAATTTTTCGATCTTATGATGGAAAAGATTAAACATTTAAAAATATATACATTTTTGTTTTGTGCAGCAGGAAAATGTAGCAGCACGTGTGGTACAATATGCTGGGACATTGCCAGGATGTACTCATCTCCCGCACTGTAAAATGCTTCATTTTCGCCAGCGATTGACAGAGTTGAGTCGTTTCTGTGTTAGAGCATGTAGATTTCTATGATTGGGTCATTGGAACAGATCATCATCATAAGCGGTGGATTATCTGTACTATATTTTCAAACCATCTCAAACATTTTCATGCTTTATTGAGAAAGCTGTTTTTGGAAGATAGACGGAGAATACAAAACTGTTTCAGCATAAAAGAAACTTTGGATATCTTGACATAAAAAGGTCAAATCAGGAGGGTAAATGCTCCAATATCACATTCCAGGATTGCACCTTCTCCACTCTCACACAAACACTTGTGCCAGCTAACCACATTCTCTCCTTTTACACAGCTCTCGTATGATGTAATGCCATTGTGGTCATTAAAACGCAGAGCACTTTTCTAACCTGTGATGTTATCAGCCTCTGGGATAGTGCTTGGCAGGACAGCTCCAGACTGGCACATCTGGTTGTAAGCCACACCATCAATCACTGTGCAAGTAACTTCTTCCACATCTCCACCACCCATGTTCAGCTGAATGCCTTCAGATGCCAAAGCTTCGTAACTAGGACCTGTGATTATGATCAGCTAGCACAATAGGTGGAATACAGCAAAAGAAAAAGTATGTGAGCAAGTAAAGGCTTTAAATTGGTTGTGGTCTCTTTTTTACAGTTTAACAGTTGCTTTTAAGGGGCACAAAACTCTGGGATAATAAAAATAAATTATGCATGCAGTCATCATACTCTATTGTCTGCACTGGTTAGTTAGACTGTAGAGAACATTTTAAATGCAGGAAAAGTGGGTGCAGTGAATGGGCATTGAAACAGCTGGTTGGCTATTTTTCGGCAAACAAGTAGTGAAGTAATGTTCAACAACTGCAACACGGGCATTGATGGGGATTTATCTATCCAACCTTTTCTGTTCATATAGAAATTAGAATTTACTAGCGCTCCTTTTCCCCTTCAATGTCAAATCTTAGTCCAATCTACCTGGAAATTATTATTCTATATGCAAGATTACATTGTGAAGATAAATACAAAACTTTCCTAACTCTTGCACAGGCCACATTTAAATCAATTTTTTTTCCTCCCAATATTCTAGATTCATCAAATAAATCGCAATTGCACATTATATGTGAAGACGTATTTTCTATGTATAAGATTTGTGCTTATTTTCACTTTGGAAATCCACAAAACATTTAATAAGGGGTTCCCAAACTATACACAAGATTGAGTGTTTAACAAAATAGGCTAAATACAGTTTTGGCAGTAGAGAATGAACACTAAGAAGTGTCATTGCGGAGATATTAATCTGACCAGAAAAATCTAAATTAAGCACTAAGGCTTGGAACATGAAGACCATTATCTATGTAATGTACAATCTTTCTCCATGTGACATACCTGAGATCCCTCCAGTGTAGCCCGCTGGGTTGGCAACTCACAGCTACCCACAACACTTTGTAGTGCCTGGGTCTCGTATATCTCTCCTGGCACTGGGGGTCCTGCCATTGGTGTGTGAACAGCCCCTTCTGAAAGTGTATGTGCCCCGCCTTCTTCAATACCCCCTCCTCCAAGACTGACTCCAGCTGGTCCCTCCAGGCCGTCCACTACAGCTGCGGTGACTACCACGCACTCATAATCCTCCATCATGGCCCCACCCCTCCCTTCCCCTTTGGTCTTCAGGACAGTTGGGAAGCTTTCTCTTGACAGATCCTGGTTTGAAGCTTCATTTTCAGACTCGGACACTGATGGTTCCCCCTCTGGTCCTACCTCCCATGTGGCCTGGTTCCCCAGTGAGTTACAGGATGTGACAGGCAAGTGATCAGCTGCAGGAGCTCCTGGGACCTGACTAAGATCTGTAGAGTTCATCTGGTAGGCCACTTCTGAAACCTGTGCTGTGGCACTCTCTAATTCTGCTGCATCTGGGTAAACAAGGAATTTATTTATTCAGCAATTACTATTAAAACCAAGAATATACCACTTTAAGATTTGATTGAACTCCTCAAACCAAAAGGTCTTGTATTAATTACTGAACAACAGGTCAAAAGATTAATAACTTATACCAAGTGTAAAGTTTAAGGTGTTAAACACAGAATATTAAAAATGATGCACAAATATAATTGTGCTAAAATAAAATAAGTTTTTCATAAAAGTCTGATTTATGAACCACACCTGACAGTTGGCTTTGGTTTAGTTCTCTTTGACTAGCCCTGGTGTTGATGCCCACAGCAGTCTCAAAAGTCCTCTTTTCTTCTGGCTCATCTCTACCGTCATCCTCTGCCTCAGACTCACTAGCACCAACTGCAGACCATGAGATGTGTTGTACAAAAGAATGCTCAGCATCACACTGCCACAGAACAGAGGTGGACAAGCCCAGCGTTGGCTCCACTGCCCGAAGTTCAGGCTCATGAGGACAAGTCTGGCAATGCTCCTGGTACCAGCTCACCAAGCTGTGCAAGCTGGTGACCTCCACCTTCTTCCCTACACAAAGAAATAAAAGTGATTGACAACAATTTCAAAATGTATACAAATATGTTATTTTAGTATAGTTAATGTCTGGGTTTGCCTCATTATAAGCCTCAATATATTTATATGTGTTTAAATCATGACTAGGTTTCTTTCAGTATAAGTCAAGAACATTAGACTTAATTTAAACAAATTATTACACAATTAAGGAAGTGTAGGTGTCTTATGTGTAGCTACTTCCTTCACATATTCTCATACTAATACTCATCTGATGGCAAAAAGTTTATTGAAACAATTTATTTGCAGTCCCCAGTCAGACCACTCACCTGGAAATGAATTAAAATGCTTAATTTATCTACATAAACAGAACCTTTACACAAGAAAGCTATGTTTAGGTCAGCAAGAGATTGTAAACATTATAATGGAATAACTCTTAAATGTGAATTTACAGGCTGGCATCATAAAGCCTGATGACGAGTCGTAGTATGAACAATCACAGATCAACTGATGCTTAGAATTATTAAGTTCCCCTCATGCAGCATGAAGTTACTCACTTTACCTGTCATTTGGGTTAATCTTATGGCTCATGTATGGCTGTGTATACTAAATGTGAAAACCCTCTACAGAGCTTTCAGGCACTCATTGGCAAGGAATAAAACTAATTACCAACACACATGAAACAAGGTAAATATCTTACATTTGAATTCATCTTAATTCACTAACCTTTTTTCAGATTTCTGCCCAACTCTGGGATGTTCTTTTTCCTAAGAAAGACAAAAAGTTAAACTTATTACAAAACTCTGGATGCTGTACTGGTACAATGCATGTTGTCCATTTTAGTGGAAAGCCTGGGTATCACTTAGCATGTTTTTAAAAAGATTGTCAATGTTGCTATATGCAAGTTTTAAGTGCAATTCTGAATGTTCAGAAAATGTTTGCATAGTAAAAAAAAAAAAAAAAAATTTTATTTGCATTTAACACCGACCAGTGACACTGGTATAATTTGAAATGTAAACTGACCTTCTATGACAAGCTTCTTATTGCAATACACCCTGTTGTATACAAACCTGTTGTATTATATTATATTGTTATATTTATATTTTTCTGAACTGAACACACCTATATATCAAACATGTGCCTGGATTGAGAATCTTGGTCAAACACTGCTCTTTTTACAGTGCCTGTTTAATACCTGAAGAAAAGCTTGGTAAAAAGTAAAGTCAAATAAATAGTGACTCTAGTGACAGTGAGGGGTACAATAGCCCGTTGTGATATTACTTGGTATTACGGAAGAATACAAGTTAATTAAAACCAGCACTTGTGTAATTGTGGCCACTCAGCCACCTGTATTACCTCAAGTTGTGGCTAGTTAGACCAGTCGATACAACTGTTTGCTAACAATCACAATGTACTTTATGTTATCGACTGGCTAAATAGGTAATGGTCCACGTACGCGCCGTATTTCTGCTGGTATCTTTCTCCATATGTGGAGTTCAGCAGGATTAAATACTCGGCCAGGCCGGCGTCGCTCAGGCTGGTCCTCCGGCGCAGGTCACTCCAAATTTTGTGCGACTCTCCGAGGTAAACCCGGCGGACGTCGTATTTTTTCCGCGACTCGAGTCTCCTCTGAGCTCGGTCCGAGTCCGACAGCCGGGGCCGACCCCTGCAACGCCTTAAAATAGCTTTAACTTGGTCCCCGGAGCCGTTTGAGTCCAGACTGCCCGTCTTGTCTGAACACAAAGTCGCCATCTTGCTATCAGCTGTGAGTTGTTGTGGTTCTTCTTAAAGGGATTTTTGGTTTGAACGGAAGTTGCGAATTCGCCTTTAAAGGGAGGCCGTGATTCTTTCGACCAGAATGTAACATATTATTTTTTGCACGTTGGGTTTTTGTTCTTATTCATATTTATTGGTTTGTTTTATTTTTAATATCGCGCGATGAGTTATAAGACGCCAAATCACAACAGGAAACATAACTGTGTTTTGTGCTTTTGATAGACACGTAGTTTGACCAATTACAACGGAGAAAGCGTTTAACGTCTTGAACTATGAACCAATCAAAACTAAGAACACTTTTTAAACGGGAGTTGGGATTTCCGTTAGCGGGAGAAGCGAGCGAAATAGGTTATGATGTGCTGTGACTGTTTTACCGCAAAGATCCAAGATTCTGTTAACACAGAAGTCATTATTTTATATTTTATGAAAATAAATTAAACGTTGACTCTCGGTCTTGCGAATTGAATAGGTATGGTCGATATCCTTGGTATCGTTTTTAAACGGTTTAGTTCAGAGCGCCACACATCCACATCCAGTAACCTAAACGTGTCTTCTGTGGAGAGCAGCGTTTTGGTGGTTGGGGATGAAGGCATCAACCGAACCTTGCTGTTCCTGGCAGCTGTGACAGCAGCTTCCGAACTGGGGGTTAAAGTGTTGTTTTTCACCCAAAGTCCGTTTCAGAGCCTTCCGGTAACATTTCAGGGTTCTACCTCCAGTAGTCTGAAGGTAGGTTAAACAGGAAGTACTCAGTTCTGTCTCTTAAACATAGAAAATAAACGAACAGGAAATGATACCTCAGTCACTTCTCTCTCATAAACAGAAATAAAGTAGACCGGAAATGCCTGCTTATCATTGTTGACATATATCTGAGCATGATTAGAATATAAGGCTTCTATCTCTACATATTTAGGAAAAGTATACACTTTTTTCAGTTTTCTTTGTGCTCTCTCTTTGTAGAAAATCAAATTTGTGTACCCCAAGACCTTGGAGGATCTACTGGAGGATGTGGCCTCCCTTCATGTGCTGGTGTCAGAGGCTGCTGCGCTCCCCTCTCTGATCATAGTGGATGGTTTGGAGCGGTACCTGTGTGGTGTCGTCATACAAGACAGGCCCCAGCAGGAAGCTCAAAGCGCAGCGGCACATGTAGTGGCCCTCCTTCATGACACTGCTGCCTTCCTCACCCAAAACCTGAATGCTCGTGCAGAGAATCAGGCCAAGTGTAGTGTCATTGTCTCCTTTCAGCCTGAATGGAAAGGCCAAGGTGGGTGTGATCAGTTAGCCACAGACCCCCTCCTATCAGTCTTGGAGCGCTACCTGCAAGTGAGGTGTAGCTCAGAGAAGGTAAGGAGGGGTGAGGAGGCGAATGAGTGGTTACTGTATATGTCAGGACCAGGACTACATATTGATGGGCATGATAACACAGTGGAGCAATTGCAGTGGCGAGTAGTGCAGCAAACTCATGGGACACTGGAGTTCTGTCCAGTAAGTCCAGCAAAAGAAGAAACACCACAGGGGCAAAATCCTGTAGGAGTAAACAGTGACTAGACACAAAGAGATTATGCAAAATTGCTGCACAAAATTTTGTTTCTGCTGCATATTCTCAAAATCAGAAATAAACCTTTGAAATGTAAACAAATAAGATCTCTTTTGTAGTTTTGTGAACCATTTACTGTTTATATTTTGCCCATTTTCGTTACAGTTGAGTAAATACAGTTCAATTTTTAAAAATCCACCTACTACATGATAGAAAATGTGGACAATTTTACTAGCCTTTTTATTACAAGTTGAAAATATATATATTAAAAAAAATATATTTAAACATTTTAAATAAAAAAGATTTATAGTTCATTTCTGATGTACTTGCTTTACCACAGGATTTGGAATGATATTTAGTCTTGGTCGTACATTTTTAATGGGAATGTCAGTCACTTGTGTTAATATTAAACAGTAACTATAATGACTTGGAGGTGTAAAACAAATAGCAAGCAGGGACAAAAATAATTTTTTTTATGGGATCAGAAAAAAATGTCTTACAACCCCCGCTTTCATCTGTAAATCTAAAAATTACAAACAGAATGTTGATACATTTAAAAAGAGAAGAAGGTACCATTTTCTCACATCACATTTGGCAAATCTTCATTAGTATTTTTTAGTTGACGCAATGTTAAAACTGACAGGTGGCACATAAAACAAATCATGGTTGGTTTCGATGCAAAACATTCTTTATTTACAAAGATAAATTGCTTCCACTGCAGTAATACTGATGATTTTTTATTGATTTTTTAAAATATGTCTTATTTTAAAATATTGACAAGGTGTTACAGGAGTTAAAATAGTGTTTGACAGAGATTTGCACAGTTTTGCCGCACCAGTAAACAGTTTTAAAATTTGTTTTCAGCATTTTATACATTGGTGTGTTAATTAATACATGTATTATACACTATGCTTTAGGCAAAACAACTGAAAATAAAATTAATATACAAAATGAACTGATCTAAAAGTCCCAGTTCAGTTCATAAGAGACTAGAAGAGCCAGAAGCAACGAATAAACACCCTTGGTATTTGCAAACAAATACATTGACATTTGACAATGACATTTACACAGGGTATGATAATAAGGTTATCTACAGTCTTTACAACAGCTGAATCCTTGTGATATTAAAAGATTACAAATAGAACACTTTGAAACACAATCCTTAAAAACCTTTTGAAAAGATTGTATTGCTGATTAACTTTTTTTTAATAAAAAGAAAGAAGGAAGAAAGTAAAAATGCTTAGTCATCCTTCCAATATAACACTTTCAGTATATATATACAAATGTAATCCTTTCTCAATGTTGTTTGTAATGTATTGTACTGTACAGAAATATGTAAATAACAGGCATTGTATAACAGCTTACTGTTACGAAGTATTTCTTTTAACAAACAAAAATAAAAAATCAAGGAATTAGCTTATTTTATCCAGGCTCATTTGCCTGCTTCCATGAGACTCATACATTCCTCATTTTTACATTGTTTTTTTTAATGAAAAGGCCTTAAAAGCAAGTAGTAAAGGTATTGTGGCTTTGCATTCGGTTTCCACTTAACCTTTACAGTAGTCCTTATAGTCTCAAAAATAAAATTCCACTTCTTTGGAAGATTCTGCAAGAACTTTTGGTGTGTCCTCAATGAAAATTATGTTAATTTTCTGTCTTGATCCACAGTTTTTTGGTCAATACTGAGAGTGAATTGGGTGACCAGAGTGGGCCAGTCTGTGACCAAGAATGTCATTCTTGTACTCATTGGTGTAAAAGGAACATTTGCCCATATCTAGCACTCTGCTGGAACTCATTGGACTGTAGTCCATCGAGACTCCTGAGTCTGCCACTGCCATGTAAGTATATCCTGGCCCTTTAGATGGCCATGTATGGTTTGGATACTCAAAGCTTGACTGTGAAGACAGCCTTCCAGACCCAGAGCTTTGCTGGAGGGAGCCTAGATCAGAATGTGAGGCAGCTGAAAAAGAGCTCCTGCTGTTGGCGAAGAGTGCCTGCAGGGGCAGTGACTCTTCCAAGACATCATCCCCCTGTCCATCTTCTTCTTTTCTAGCATGTGGGGAGTTCTGGTTGAGAGTCACATATGTGTCTTGCGATTCAAGGAAGGATGATCGAGATCGAGTTTCCGGATGTTCCTGAAGTGCCCTCAGCTGCTCCATCAACCAATGATTGTGGGGAGGTTCTTGCCATCCGTCAAGCAATCTTGTATCTGTGCCTTGTGTCTCTAATTGATCTTCCCTCTCTTCTGTGTTCTCCGGCTCTTCTCTAAGGAAAGCAGCTGCTCTGGGAGCAGCTGTTGGCCTCAAGGGAGATATGTGATTGGCTGGTGGTGCTGCCAGACTGGCTTCTGCCAATACCTCCAGAGGAGATGGAGGCTCCTCAGTGTGCATGTGGACTGGCCACGTGCTGCCATTACTATGGCCCAGCCACTCCTGCGGTTGGTAATGGAAAAGTTAAATGGTTAATGCAGAGTTATAAGTGAAAAAACCCAAATTAGAACTTCATTTGCATAATTTTCCTTTTACCCCAAACATTTCTTTAAGTTCAGCAAAGATATTTGTGATTTTTTAGATTTGAGAAAGGAGGCATATGAATATCAGCCATGTAACTTTGGACACCAAACCAGTGTTTAGGGTAAGGTATGCAAATTTGATATTTGGGGAACCATTTCCATAGGGCAGCAGCAGACAAAGAAGATTTACATGTTTTACATATTACTGCACTACACCTGGAAGTCTCCCTTGTAGACAGTGAAGAGATCTTGGAACTTGCGTTCTGGCGAAGGGATTTCAGGCCACAGTTTCTTTAATAGGAATCTGTAATGGTCATCATACACTTTATTAGACACTCGGGCACATTTTTATGGAGCTCAAATGAGCACCCTATTCTCAGAATGTGAGTAAACGTGTGGTAAAATTGCAGATAATCATGTATATCATTTGTGTAAATCATGAAGCATTCTATGTGGTGCACATTTTACTTACTTATGATGGGAAATGAGCACAGTGAGAGACAACAGGATGAGAATCAGAGAGATGCTGAGAACCAGTACCACAATCAGGGGGTCCAAGTCTATTAGATGACAGAGTTAAACTCATACCACAATAATCAAAAGAAAAGTAGATGTCATCATTGAATACTCTTACATTTTAAATCATAACATTAACTTTCAATGTTCAACATCAGTTTAATTAGTCTTATAAATTTTTACCACTTGGGGGAGTAGTCCCAAACACAGGATCAGACCAAGAACTCCAATAACCATTATAGGTGATGCCGTCAGGCTTGACACGGACAATCATTTTGTATTTGCTGCTTGGTTGAAGATTGCGCAGGGTGAACTTTGTGCTGGCCTTCACCATTTCCTGAAATTTGTAAAACATTGTTTATTTCTTCAAATCATACACATATACACATTCATATTAAATAATGTCTTGACCTGCGACTATCCCAGGAGATCAAGGATCACCATTGTTCTTTTTGTTGTTTCCTTACACACCAAACCCTGGTCATCTCTTGTACATTTTGGTTCTACTATCATGGGCTACAATTACCCCAAGTTGCACAGATCTTGGGGTATCTGCTGTTTTTAAAGCTTTGTGGACACATAAATGTTCAAATCCAATGCAAATTACTTTATGTGATCTTAGATGGGTTATGTAAGATGTGGGGCAGTGGTGGGCTAGTGGTTAGGACATTCCCCTTTGGGAGCAAAAGGTCAAGTCCCAGCCTGGGCACCACTGAGGTACCCTTGAGCAAGGTACTGTCCCCACTTCACTGCTCGCTGGGCGCCCCACGTGTGATGGATTAAATGCAGAGAATACGTTTCCCACTTGTGGGACAGGGATAAGGGATAATAAAATAAAAATAACTGATCTGTGGCCATGGATCTCTTAGGACAGTGGGCAGACTGGAAGGCATGTCTTTTTGTTTGACATGATATGTCATGAAGACTTATGTTGGTCTTGATGTACGTAGATCCATGACAGTATGGATTTGAACATCAGCATATATGTAATTTCAAGAGGAGCATAGAAAAAACCCTACAAACTAATATGAATGTATCTAGCAAGCTTTTGTTTCATTTTTGAATATTTTTTAAATGCAGTGCAATATTTCAGAAATAATGGGATGTGTTCAAATGGTGACCATTTTGTACCTTCCTCATGGGACTCCCGTCCATGGCATATCTGACCTCGTACAGCATGCTGTCGTCCATGTACTTGAGGGGAGGAGGCAGCCAAGTGACATTAAGCTGCCCCTGTTGCCCTGTCCTCACCACAGTGACATTGGCAGGAGGATCCAACAGGACTAAAAAAAGAGAAAGAAAGTGCATCAAGCTGTCCTGAAAAATGTAAAAAATTTGGTCAAAAATGAGGTCTGGAGAGCAGAAAAGGTTCCAATGCCATGTGAACTTACAGACTTGGTCAATGAAGAGACTGCGGTTGTAGACCTCCATTCCCCCCTGAAACACGCTCAGGTGAAGCTGGGTGAAGAATTCAATTCGAGGCATCCTGCAGAGGAACAGCCTCCTACCACCATCTCCCAGCATTGGCAGTTCAGACACAGCACATGCACTGCTGTTTTCATTCCTGAACACAGAACAACGGATTAGAAATATTCAGATTCTCATAGTAATGAAATGAACAGTACTCCTTAGATTCTGGTATTAATCATTTAACCAACAAAATCATTTGGACCAGTAACCAGGTGTGGATGGTAAAATTTGGTTACAAATAGTTACTCACTGGTATTGGTAGGTGTAGGTCAATGTGTATGGATTGAGAGAACTATTCCTGCCTTCCTCTTCCTCCCAGAAGCAGGATAAATCCCTCATCCTCTCAGCAAAACATTTAATGTTCTCTGGTTCTTCACGAAGCAACTGTTCAACTATAACAATAATATTTAATGTACTTAATTACAGTATATTTTATTTCAAACAGGTGACAAAAGTAAATTTTTAGAGAGGCCAGCACATATATATTTGCTTTATTGATATTCTTAATTATTTTTAACAGCAACACAGACTGTACTTAAGTAGCTGTACTATACGCTACTATGATCAAACTTAAAATATATATTAAAATTATTTATAAATGTATATAAATATTAAATAATTAAATATAATAGCTTATATAGAGACAGATCATGCCAAGGCACAGATGTGTAGAATTATGCACAAAGTTGAAGGGACAGGTGAATGGAGAAGAAAACTTCTTCCTACCTTTACTTTCAAAAAAATGTCCTGAGCTTATCCCAAAAGCCAAGAAAAGTACACCAATCACCAAACTACTTCTGTCATTTATCATTTTTTAGCCTCAACGAAGAACAAAAGCAACGTTTCTTTTTGTTACTCCGCATAACGTCGTTTGGATGGTCTAATGTGTTTTCTCTCTCCCGTTCTCTCTCTTGCTTGCTTGAGCACAGCTTGTTCTGCAGATATGATGGGTCTCGCGCCACTCTCACTGCATGCAGTTCTCAAGATAAGCAACTGGTGAAAGCTGAATTGTTTACTTCTGTTTTTTAATGAGGAGGAGGAGCCCCAAATAGACAGAAGTTTTGTGGGAGGGACCAAATGTGTGTAGTGACTCTAAATGCAATTACTCATCCATTTCACATATTTTGGTCAAGCATTTGACTTTTGGGTGAGATTCCCAGACAGGGAGACCAGTTCTGAACTGCACAGCATTCTAATTCTATTTTCTTTTTTTTTTTTTACATGTTTCAGACCTTAATCAGCTTGTTAGATCTGATACATGGTGACAGCTGTCAATAGTAAATGTCAACTGGTGCCAATTTCAAAGCTTTACAAATACTCTTAACTCTTCAAACCATGTCCACATACTTGTGAGCACTCAACAACCATGGGTTCCTCTAAGCAGCTGTGTAAGACTCTGAAAATTAAAGTTATTAATGCCCACAATGCAGGAGAAGACTACAAGAAGATAACAATATGTTGTCAGCTTGCAGTTTCCACAGTGAGAAATGTAATTAAGAGATGGCAGTTCAGGGGAACTATGGAGGTCAAGATGAGATGTGGAAGACCAAGAAAACTTGCAGAGAGAACTGCTCATATGCTGGTCAGAAAGACAACTCAAAATCCCCATTTGACCTAAAAAAACCTGCAGGAAGATTTAGCAGACTCAGGAGTGGTGGTGCACCATTCCATTGTCCTTCGTGGAAGAGTCAGCAGAAGAAAACCTTACCTGCGTCCCCAACATAAAAAGTATGGAACAGAACATATACAGAAGTCTGATGCATTTTGGAAACAAGTGCTGTGGACTGATGAAGTTAAAATAGAATCTTTGGCTACAATTAGCAAAGGAATGTTTGGAGAAAAAAATGAGCAGCATTTCATGAAAATAAATAACACATTGCCAACCATTAAGCATGGGGGTTGATCTGTTTTTTTTTTTTGGGGTTGTGTTGCAGCCCAGTGGCACAGGAAACATTGCATGGGTGGAGGGAAGAATGGATTCCACTAAATACCAGCAAATTCTGGAAGCAAACATCACACCAACTGTAAAAAAGTTGTAGTTGAAAAGAGGATGAGCTTCTACAACAGGACAATGATCCTAAACAAACCCCAAAATCCACCATGGACGACCTCAAGAGATGCAAGCTGAAGGATTTGGAATGGCCATCACAGTTTCCTAATTTAAACATCATTGAAAATGTGTGTAGATCTTAAAAAAGCATGCAAGACGACAAAGAATATTACAGAACTAGAAGCCTTTTGCAGGAAGAATTGGAGAAAATCTCAAGTAAGCGTTTGCAAGCTGTGAAATCTGCCAGATGAGGTGTTATTAAGTACTGATTATGTAGGGTGCTAAAACCTTTGCAGTGTCATAATAATGTTTTTATTTTTAATTTTTGTTCATTTTATGGCATAAAAAGTAACTATGCATCAATGTTAGCTGGAAATAGTGTATTTTTCTCTGTCCTAGAGAGATCTGTGATTTATCAAGGGGTGTCCCAACTTTTAGCATAAGACTATAACTAGTTAGAAATAATGCAATTACAAATACAAATAATTTGTGAATATTAATGGACAATAGCCCTGTCGAAACGTGACAGAAATTATGTTTTACTACTCATTTTATACACAGCCTCAATAAATTTGAATAGGCTATGCATTTCATACAGTATGTCCATAAGAGGAATGTTTAAATCTTTATTAAGTTATTTACAGCCAAGGAGGGTTGTGCTATTGTTACCACATGGTAATGAATGTTAAGTCTTTCAACGTGAAAGTATCGTTGTGCAATGCATTCATTTTGGTGGCCCTGACCCACTAGAGAACTGGTAAAGCGGATCACTGTGGTAGTGCTGCCTTTTTTCTTTGTTTTTTTCTTATTAATGCCTGGCTTAAAACAATGTCATCAGTGACAACTGATCTTCAGAAGTTACTTTCAGTAGTAACTAAATAATTTTATATGCAGTGATTGGTGTTTTAATTCAATTTGAAAGAAATAACTAGTATTTGTAACACATTTTCTGTAACTTGCACAACACTGGCTATCAACTGACTTTATTGTTGCCATTTAAATAATGGGATGTATGTGATAAAAGTATGTGATAGTTGTAGTCTATGACATGGTTTGGTTTAATAGAAAAGAAAAAAAAAGGAAAACATTGTAATTCAAATCTTGAAGCTCAAACTGGAAGAAAAAATGCTATTATGATATATCAGTTTTTTCTGTTTTTGTTTATATAACAAATTTACAGGTATTTAATGCAAGACAGTGATTCTTCCTGGATTGAAAGGAGAATGTAGATCGGTTTGTACCCTTGTACCCCGGCTTGTACCCTAATCTGGAAACCTGACTTTCAGAGTACTACCTTTAAAAGTATCTTTACTGTAGCTACTCTACTCACCTCTGGAAACTTTGTTTACAATCTCACTAATGTAAGTATTATATAAAATGTCATCACATTCACAGGACCTTGAATCATGTGTAAAAAATGAAAAAAAGAGCAAAAAGCAACATGTTTATCAGAGAAATGTATAAGCTAAGTACAGGTTGAGCAGAATTACACAAGTCAGGTGAGGAAACTAAGAAACAGTTAGATATAATGGAGGTAAAGTCAAGGAAGGGCTCACTCATGCAGAGCTGCACTAACCGGTCTTTTTTATCAGAGGGCAGCACTCCTTTTCTTCACTCAACGTGCGTTATCGGAGTGTCTGACGCTCATAGATAGTGTGATGGGGTCCAAACACAACCCACCCAACGCTCCCATAATCCTACTCCGTTCATCCTCCACATCACTTTTACTATATTCCTTTGACCACTGCCTGAAATACTGCATATGAGATGGCGACATTGGGAGGATATAGCTTTAGGTGTAATCCAGAGCTGTGCAGCTGTAATTGCATTTGAGTGTAAAACTCCTCTACCAACGTCTCTCCCATTACAGATGTCGCCCATACTGCCACAATGAGCTGGTGATAATCTCCCATTTTTGACTCCCACTGTGTGGTGTGCACAACAGAATCAATTTTAAATGTGGGACTGAAGTACATCTCACCAGGAAACCATGCTGCAGGAAGCCCTTTTTGTTATGCACACTTTTCTGGGTAGTTAGATAAAACAGCCTGGCAGCAATGTGCTGTACAGTCGTAAATCAGATGCTATCAGAGGCACGTTCGCACCCCACTGTTTTTGACCACACAACCCTGCCAACTGAACACACTTTTAAATTCCTTAAGTTGAACATTTACTTCTCAATTCACCAGAAGCTCAAACTTAACCATATTATTTTGAAAACTATTTATTTCATTTATTTCTATACTTTACTTAACATTCAAGAAACACAAAACAGGCACAAGACGGAAAGGTGATTCTGTGTGGTAGTTCCATCAGAGTATCTAGAATAAGGGGGTATAATTCTGCAGGACCAGTAACCAGTACAATTTGGTGGTTTCAGAAGCAGGCCTTATAAAATGAAGTCCATGCATTGGAAGTCATCTCAAGATGCTGAAAATGAAATAATGCACGGATAGTGAATACAAACTTAAGTGTCCAATGGCAGTAGCAAAGACACTAAATAAATACATGATTCTGCTTTAAATACTCAATGACAAGTTTTTGAAGCATTAAAACAAAAAAGCAAAACCTAGTAAGAACGGTAAAGCGCTATTATTAAACAAATGATTCAGGAACAGGTTACATATACCACAATGTGACACCAAAATAACAAAAAAAGTGAGAGTATCTCTGCTGAGAGGCACCAACTGGTCATAACGGACAGTTGGCACTGCATGTCTAGCAAGTGGTGGAAAGAGAGGG